>CATIWR010434214.1:0-13190 GCA_949677035.1 Omphalea diandra | reverse complement strand
ATATATATATATATATATATATATATATATATATATATATATATAAATAAGAATAGTGTTGTGTTTTATGACCTCAAACTTGCAACAGACTTGGTGTTAGAAATTATTAAAGCTGAGGGTGACTGTAAAAGCATTTATTATTTAGAACTTTAATTTAACTTCTTTTTTTTTTTTCCTAATGATATTTCTTGTCAATTCGGGCGTAATGAGGAAGATTTGGTAAAGGTGGAGAAAGTTACTCACTTTAATCCCTTCTCCAAAACGATATTGCTTTTCTTTCATTTCTCCAAAAAAAGTTTAATCAAATTGTTTTTTCTTTGATGTGACAGTAATTATTATTGTTGTTGTTGTTGGAAAGTTCATATTTAATTAAAAAAAAAAAAAAGAGAATAGAGCAAAATGTACATAGTACTTCCATTGATTTTATCATGGACTATTTATAGTAACTATTCCTCACACTAAAATATTTAACTGTGGCATTTCATGGAGTTCAAAATGATGCAAGGGAAACTAATAAAGGCAATGAAAATGTATGAAAAATAGATTAACATTAATTTTTTTTTGGTTGGGAAATTTTTAAAGAAACAGAATGTTAATGGTTGTGCAATTAGTTAAAATATTTACATTAGTCATTTTAATTCTCGAGCTGAATTTAAGAAAAATAATATTTGAAGATTAGTAAGTGTAAAAATTTAACATTTATTAACTCTCATTTATATCAAAAATAACTTACAAATAAATTTAAGAAATTAATTTTTATTATTTAACTTTCTCTACCCCACTCTATATAATATGTAAGAAATGTTTATGCCTAATAAATCTAAGTATGCTTTTTTCTTTTAAATAAAATTTACTAATTGAATACAAATTGTATATAATTATGTCAAATTATATGTCAACAGGCAAGTCAGAAATTTTCATCAGTATGATCATATATGATTAGTGTGATTCATTGAATACAATATATGACAAATGTTTATGCCTAGTAAATCTATGTATGCATTTTTCTTTTAAATAAAATTTATTAATTGAAAATAATAAACTGTATATAATTATTTCAGACCATATGCAATTAGTCTAGAATGGTAGATCCAGAAATTTTCTTCAGTAGGATCACATATTATCAGTGTTGTTCATTCAACAGAGATAATAATAACGACAATTTATTATTTCTCTATAATTGTATATATTTAATAATAAGTATTATAAATATGAATTTTTCATAATCTAAATATTTTTTTTGAAAAAATTAATTTAAATAATTCTATAATTTTTATAAATTAAAGAAAATCAATAGTTTCAAATGCACCTCAAATATTAAAAAAATAAATTCTATTATTGGATGATAAAAAAAATAAATTATTTTCTCAAAAAATCTTTTTACTAATAATTTATTTTTTGTGAAATAAATGATGATATTTACTATTGGTTTTCACATTTTTTGTTTGTGGTTTGATTTTAGAAAACTAATAAATAAATTGAATTATTTTGACTTTTCAATTATATGACTTTATCTTTTTAAAAAAAAATTTATTTATCCATTTTGAGTGGCATACGATATAACTTTTAAAATAATGAGTTGAAATATAAGTAAAATTGAAAACATAAAAGGTGGATAAAAAATTTCAAAAAATAAAACTTTGTAAATTTAATTGAAAATTCCTAAAATTTTATAAATATTTTTAAAATTTAGATAGAATTACTTTGTAAATTTAGTGGACATTGAGTGCATTATAGATATTTATATAAATTTTAAAAAATATAATTGTAAAGTCATTTAATAATTTTTAATGAAATCAACAATTAAAAATGTAAAAAATATAAAAAAATATTTAGAAATTGAGTGGGTTCACGTGACCCACTCAATTGATTTTAGATTCACCCTTAGTGGGTGATTAATTTTTTTTTTTTTTAGCGGCATTGTATTGTTAAATTTTACTATAATGAATTATAAGTTTAATAATTAGTAAAGAAAAAGATTATGATTTTTAGTTCATAAGGGCACCTACCACCACTTTTGGTAGAATCATGAAAATGTGTAATTACTGATCGGATCAAAGATTTGTTTTTCATAACAATGTGTGTTATGTTTAATCTTTATTTAAGGGTCAAAGAAATTTAGAATATTTGTTATGTTTAATCTCTTACTTTGAAATGTAAAATCCTAAAATTTTCATATTTGATCAACTACATTTTTTAAAGAAAAGTTGATTTTATCTAAATTTATCAGAAACTTTAAGAGTTAGTTCATGAAGTCATAGTTTTTTTTTTTTTAGAAAGTGGAATTACTTAATTACTACAAAATTGAGGAGCCTCATTAAAAAATCTTTAAAGGCAAAACCCCAAAGGGGAACTTTAAAGGAAAAAGAGTGCTCTAAATATATCATGAGTAGCCAAGCAACTAGAATTAATAAGAAGTACAATCTAAAAAGATAAGGTCATGAAGTCACTGATATCCGTCATCCTGCAACCAATTCAAATCAGAATCATTAGCAAGGTCATACTTAACTAAACCACCTGCAACTATATTGGCCAAATCAGAATCATTAGCAAAGATTTTGCATCCACGTTTCTATCTTCATGCAAACCCACAATTCTCATATCTCAAACCAGCCACAGCACATGCAGAACACCTGAAATTCCCAACTATCTAAATTATCCCTTGTGGCCATAACAACAAATCATCAAAGTAGTTGTGTTTCATACTTTACAAGTAAAAGGACAATGGAACAAAGAATGTGAAGTTCAGTCAACATCATAACCATATCGCAAACAACGAGGTTGAGTTGGGACATGATGGGCAACTAGATTTGCACCTGTAAGAAGCAAATTTGGACAAGCTTGCCAAACAAAGATATGAACTTTGGGAGGGATAAATAATACTTAGACAAACTTCCACCATTTTTATAACATAGATGATGGTGTGGATGCCCCCATATCAACAAACAACAGACCAACTGCATAAACTGACTTTACTAAAAAATAACCCCATCAATCAAAATGCCAAGAGATCCTATCCACACAGTGAAATCTGGGGCGAGGAAGGTGCAAAATCTTATTAGCCTCAAATAAAAGAAATAGGAGAAACAATTTTGAAAGAGAAAGGACTAGAAAGCCAAGAATCACTATGAACTTGAACAGATTGACCATCACCCACACTCCATTGAAGCCCTTGTTGCAATAACACCCTCCCCTAAATAATATTACGCCAAATGTAGGAAGGGGACGAATCCAATGCTGCTAACAAAAAGTCACCATTAGTAAAATACTTCACCTTTAAGATCAAAGCCATAAAAGAATTTGGTCTAGTCAATATTCACGAAGACTGTTTTGCCAACATAGCCCGATTAAAGAGCCTGAAGTTGCGGAAGCCCATGCCACCCAATTGCTTAGGGCAACACAACTTCTCCCAAGATTACCAATGCATTTGATTCCCATCTTTATTAGACCCCACCAAAAATTAGCACAAAGTCGTTCTATATCATCAATTATAACAAATGGAATTTTAAAGCACGACATAACATATGTTGGCAAAGCTTGAGTTATTGATTTGATTAAGCACTCTCTGCCTCCATAGAAAAAAGTTTTGAACATCAACCCTTCAGCCTCTTTACCACTCTATCTCTCAGATACCCAAACTGAATCCTTTTATTATATAAGGAAAAAGTTAGGGGACCAAGATAAACTTGGTGACCATCAACTGCCTGAACACCAAAAATTCCATAAATAACTTGTATAGAATCCTGTGTAGTGTTAGGACTAAATGACAAAGCTGAGTTATTATAATTGATCTACTGACCAGTTGTCATTTCGTACAGAGTTCGGCAATGCTTCAGACGGAGACGGTCCTTTACTGATGCCTAGGCAAAAATTAAGCTATCATTTGCAAAAAAGAGATGTGAAATAATTAGATAGTTTCGAGCAATTTTGACTCCACTAATCTCTTTTTGCTCAACCCCACTGTACAAAATTGAGGATAGACTCAGTGAGCATAAAAGAAACAATATGGAGAAAAAAGGGTCACCCTGATGTAAACCACGGGAGGACAGAACATTGCCTATAGTTTAACCATTAATATTAAATAAGTAGGAAACTGTAGACACAAACCATGATCAAAGTAATCCATGAAGTACAGAAATCCATCTTTTCCGTGATTCACTTCAAAAAAACGCACTCTTATCATAATTGCTCATGTCTAGTTTTAAAGAGAAGAACCCATTCTTTCCTCTCCTATAATTACGAATCCAATGGATACTCTTAAAACTCAAGACAATATTATTTATAATCAAACATCCTAGAATAAAATGCGCATTGAGCCTTATCAATTATCTAGTCAAAAATAATTTGCAGACGGTTTTTGATTGCCCAAGTAATTATTTTAAATGGAACGTTGCTAAGCTTATTGGTCAAGAGTCCTTCACTGACTGAGGATTCTTGACTTTTGTGATTAAGGTTATCAGAGTCTCATTTCCAGAAGCAAAACCCCTAACCACCGTTTAGGAAGACGAAACATTTTTGAGTAACATCGAAAACATGCCAAAACTTTTGATAAAACAATGTAGACATCTCGTATGGCCCAGAGGCTTTATTTGAATTCATATCGAAAAGTGTTTTTTCACATTTGCAACAGTAAAAAAGGTGAGCTAAGAATACTATTTATATTAGGAGTCACCACAAGCTTAACTTTATCAATCACCTGATCAATGGCATCCACAGATGAGCTAGAATTAGAAAAAATATCAGAAAAATATTTACACACCATTGACGCCACATCATTTTGACTTTCCGTCCAAGCTCCATCATTGTTCAAAATTCCTCTCTAATAAGATTTATTCTTTATTTATTCATGTGAGTGGTTAAGTTTAATTCATATGACCAATTTTTTTTTAGTGTACGGGATCAGTATAATATATGCATTTTTAAGATTATCTCAAAAGAGATTTAGTCTCAATTGAGTACAGGATAAAGATTTACATACCAAACTTAAATTTTGAACTAGAATGACAAATTTTTTAATTAAATTATTCTAATTATAAAAAAGTAGGACAATTCTAAATGATAAGATAATTATTGAGGTAAGAACACGAATAGCTAAAACTAAAATACTAATGACAAATTTACCTCAATCATTTACAATTTTCAAAAAAGCTGACTTGAACAGGATTTTGACAAATATATGCTCAAAATATGTTAATAATTGAATTGAGCAAAACACAAGAAACAAATATTTTTACCTTAACAAACTCTCATATTCATCAATATGTAACGGATTTTCATCTTCAATAATATACGATCTTTATCCTTTCTTGAATCAATTTCATATAAAAAAAAAATTACAGATTTGTTACTTAAAAACCAATAGAATCTTTTTACCTTAACCAACTAGATTCATCAAATTAAGAAATAACGTTTTCAAATCGATCTTCCAACATTATTGATTATTCTTCTTAAACATGATTTATTTTATCAAATTTATTTTCGTTTCTTGATGGATCAAATCGTTCTTAAGTTTATTCGCGTTTTTTTATGGACAAAATCAATAAAATAGATATTTTTTCTTGCGCACAATTATAGATTTGTACATCTATTTTAGAGAAACAAAATTCGTCATTATATATGTTTGTCATTTTAAAAACAAATTTAATGTGATTTTGAATACTTGTTTTATTGTTTAGAAAAAAAATCATGAGTTTTGATACATTATAGATGAAAAACAGTTAAAAATGAATATGTTTGAACTCAAAACCAATCATAAAATAAAAAGAAAATCAAGTTGTTGGAGATTGAAGACGATATTTGAGTTTAGTTATTGTTATATAGTAAAAGGTTTACAAATGATTTATTTATTGTTTATTATTTGTTTACAAATGGTTTATTACTGATTTACAAATGATTTATTTTTTGTTTACTTTGAAGACGATATTTGTATTTAATTTTTCTTACACAGTAAAATGTTTATAAATAGTTTATTACAGATTTATTTTGATTTATTACTGGATTACAATGACTTATTATTGATTTAAATTATTACAAATTAAATACAAAAAACAATTTACAGGAAAATAGTTATTTTATCTTTATTTTATGTTTATTTTTTATTGATGCAACCATTGATAAATAAAAAAATAAAGAATTTAAAGATGATATTTGTATTTAGTTTTCCTTACACAGTAATATATTTATAAATTGTTTATTACTGATTTATTTTGATTTATTACTATATTACAAATGGTTTATTATTGCTTTAAAATTATTAAAAATTAAATAGAAAAAATAGTTTACAGGAAAATACTTATTTTTTATTTATTTTGTGTTGATGCAACAATAAACACGAAAAAACAAAAGAACAATTAAAACATAGATATTTTTTTCAACCTCTAACAAACACAATTTTTTTCCTTTTATAATTAATTTTTAGCTCAAAAATATTTATTTGTTAACTATGTTTCATCTAAAATGTATAAAATTCATGATTTTTTTTATTATTAACAAGAAAACAACTACTAGATCTTAGAAAACAAAAACAAAATTTCACATGCATCTTGTCTTAATCTTCTTCACTTTTTTTTTTCCCTCTCTTCTTCATTTTTTTTACAGAGAAAAAGTGAGTGAAATAAACAAAAATGAGGAGAAGAAACAAAAATATAGTTAAACGTGATAATATAAACAAATAGAAATGAAAATGCATCAAAAATTTAGGTGTCGTGATAATGAAAGAATAAAAAAAAGGTGCAACAAAACAATTGATGTCATCCTGTAAAAATGTACAAAAAAACAAAGATAATATAAAAAATAAATCTGCATGTATTGAATTGTCTTCTAAACAAACGTGGAACATAAATGTCTTTAAAAAATAAAAAAGATTGTCCCATGTCATTATATCATAATTAGACTAAATCGTTTTGAACTGATCAAAAAATCCATTCTGAATTATACACATATAGTTGTCCACAGGCTGTTAAGAGTTTAAATTTTAATTAAGTATTTGTTAAAACAAGTAAGCCTAGTCTGCTGAAAGAATATCTACAAGCCCATAACGCTTAGCCAATATTTATTAGCCCATAACGCTTAAATTATTGTCTACTGATACTTAGTGTTTGATTAATGAAAGAATGTTAACGCTAGATATTGGCTTAATTATAAAAAAAAATTTCTAATTTTAATATATATATACTTTTTATCTATTTCTTACTTTATTTTTAAGAAAAAAATTTAATTTTAATTTTTTCAATTTATAATCAAATAAATCTATTCATCAAAAATAGATAAACAATTATTTTAGTTTCTGAACTTTTTCAAAAATTATAATTAAATCTAAATTATTTTTTAAAATTCTAGTTAAATTTTAAAAAAGAAAAATTATATAAAATCTTATTTAATTTGATAGATTTTAAGATGCTAACGTTAAGATTAGAAACATCAGTTTTCTATCTGAGCAATAGATATTTTTATTTAAAAAAAAAAAAAGAAAAGATCTAAACTTGATCCGCTCAGAAAAAAAAATCTAAAATAAGAAAATGTTTTTGGTAGAATCTTGAATTTAACCCAATTTAAATTATTAAAAATATTTAAATATTATTTAGAAATAAAAACTTATTTTATTTATAAATTTAAAATTATAAGTGACTTGGGTCAATCCAAAAACAACCTAAAAATGACTCAAAGATTTTGTGTACCTTTATATGATCACCTAATCCTTCCATACTATGTTTTGAACTACTATCCTAACAGTCTGAAAGAAATGCATATCTAACTCATTGTAACTTACTATTTCTAAATGTTAGTTGCCAACAAGAATATCTAATTAGACAGGTTCATCAACTACAGATCAAGACATCTTTTTTTTTTTTTTTTTTTGAATGAATAGATCAAGACATCTTAAGTACTAGAAATTTGACTAAAAAGAGTGTTGCATACTTTATTTATATTACCTTTTCTTTACATTCACTCTATTATAATGACATGTAACCAATATTTTTAAAATTGGATTGGCCGGTTGAACAAGTAAAACAGGAAACTGGCTACCAATCTGGTCCAATTAGGAATTCAAAACCGGACCTCCAAAAATTAAGTCAAAACAGGTATATTTTAGCTAAATCCAATGAACTAAACCATCAAACAAACACAGAAATTTGGAATATAAGCTGGCTCAACCTCCTTTTCTTCATGTAGGCATGCTTCAAATTCTAGAAATTGTATTTCTTTTTGAAATCTGATTCGAAACCACACAAAACCAGGAAAAAAAGAAATGTTTTAAAACTCTTGGATACTTTTGTTTTCAAACAAAAAGATACAACCCACCATACAGCTTTTTCCTCAATTGTCATAAACTACAAAAAACAGAATTCTTTCCCTTTTCTTGAAAAAGAAAAAATCAACTCAAAATAGAAGATTATAAAATCTTGAAATTTTCCTTTTTCTTGTAAAATGAAAAAAATAATTCGATCATTAGGTCAACTTATACACATATAACTACAAACAGTCGTAAACACAAACAAAATCAAATTAGAACTCATCAAAAATTGAAAAAGAAAGGAGAAGGAAGTGAAACAAAATCAAATTCAAAATGTGAATCAGAGAAATTGGAATGCAAAGAAGAAATTAATTGCCTCTTTTGGAAAAAAATAAATTCAATTTCTCCATGTCCACGGAGAGGAAACAAAGAACAAGAAATACAAATGAAAGAGAGAGAAAGAGGGGAAAAGAGAGAGAGAGAGAGAGAGAGAGAGAGAGAGAGAGAGAAAAGAAACCCAGCAAAAGAAATGAGACAAGACGTTTTTCAAATTTTAATGCTCTGAGCTGGACCGGTTGAACTGGTTAACTGACTGATTCAATATTCGATCCGGTTTAAAAAACATCGCACGTGACATAATTTAAAATATAAATGGTCTCCCAAACAAATTCTTGGAATTCAAATATGCCTATCCAAAATAGCAAAGGAATTGTCTACCACTCACACCTTTTATACTGAAAGAATCGTGCATACCACTGCCAATCTCAGGACCGCTTTAATCTATGCCCATAAGGATGTAGTCATGACTGCAAATTATTATTTTCTCTATTCTACACTTGAAGATCTAAGATCTATAAAATCTTGAAGGCTTAGCTGCAACCCAACAATCTTCTGCTGCAAACTAGTATTTGTCATTCTCCACATAATCCCAGACAATTCAATTGCAGCATTGGCCACGCAAGTATCCAAAGGTGGATCCTTAAACTATATCAGCAGTTTCTCACATTTCAAACTTCAAAATAAATCTAATATCCAGAGGACAGCTTTATAAACATAAATGATGGCAAAAGGTTGCAGAACACTGATACATACTTCTAGTGAAGATTTTGGACAATCTTTCATCCATAAATGCTGGCACTTCCTACTCGCTAGTTCTTAGGGAACTTGGGTGAGTAATTGAACTTGAACTTGTAAGTACTGCAATCACCAAGGGGGAAGTTGTCATCAGAAAGATTCCCATGGGCTCTCTTGTTGTTATATCCTGGATAATCATCCTTCGAGAAGGGTACAATGTCATGCATAACAAGGCCTATCTTCTCTGCTTTCTTAACTAAATCCCATTTGTTGTAAGGATCACCTTCCTTGTGCGACACATGAATCTCACCATTACCCTCCTTTAACAACACTTTAGCATTGGATAGAAAGCCCTTTATCAATCTCTTGTTCAACCTATTTCAATCCCATAAAAAATGCATAAGGTTATACTTCTGATTTTAACCAACCAGAATTTCAAAATCTTTAACTATGGATACACATACACATATAAATACAGATACATAGTTAAATCCATATCATCACTACCATAATCCAAATGGTGAATCTGCCCATAAAATTCAGTCCTCATTAAAACAGATAGGGTCTCTTTTGGTTAATATCCATATACATCTTTTGTGTTCAGAGAACTAAACAAACTCAATTATTAATTTGTTACACTTCAATTCTATGAAACAAATAAAAGGCATTGTAATGAGAAACAAACAATCAAATGAAATTTGGTTGAGGGGATTCCTAACCTCTTTCCCTTTCAGGGATTGATGGAAAGAGAAATGACTTTACTCCCCTTTCAATTTTTACTTTTCATTTCTCTATTGTTCTACAAGTAAACACCTGGTTTGTGATCTTGTCTTTGGCAATGAGAATTCATTTTCTAATACACTAACTTTCAAACAAGAACTCGATTTAAATAAGATCACATAAAACAGTAACAATAAGCCACAAAAAGCAAGGCAAACAAAAAGGAATAAATATAACGAATCTCAACTGAATCTGGCAGTAGCTATCCTCACGATAGAGGAAACCAACATGGGGGAAATTGTACACGATCCTATCAAACCTCTGTGTCCTCAGGAAGAAGTGTTGGATCATCTCCTTTGCATCCACACCGTACAATACCAAACAACCCCTCTCTTCTAGTTCCCTTACATTTGATACTCCATTACTGTACTTCTTCTCTATGTTCTCTGTCTCATAACACACAAAATTAACACATCAAGTTCCAATCTTTTTATAAAAAATTGAAAACCGATTAACCAATTCAAACAAGTTCATTGAAACATAACTGGGTGTGTAAAGAACTGAGAAATTGCTAACAAGTTAAAACAAGAAAATCAATAATTATAATGAGCAACCTTTGGTTTCAATAGTAGTGGCAACCATGTTGTGGGCAGAACCAAACGCCCTAGCTAAGCAAAGAGCGAAGGAGAAGTCTCCTTCTCCTACTAACAACAACCTATGCCTTGACGAGTAGTGTGTTCTCCATTTCTCTGGTTCTTCTTCTGTATCATCTGTGTCTTCTTCTGAGTCTGTTTCTTCGTATTCTTCTTCTTTTGGCTTTGTCATTGATGTTCTGAGGATCACTAACCTTTTCTTTGATGCAAGAGAAATGGAAAGAAATTAAACTAGGAAAAACAGAAGAGAACGAAAAGAAGTCAAATGGAAAACGCAAAATCATGTTTGTTTTTATCTTTGTTGAGTGTTCCACGTGTTTGGGGGAACGGTAATAAAATATAAAATATAAAATACTGTATAATAAATAGCTATTAAATGAAAATAATGCTGTTAGTTTTAAGGTGATTTACTTTTTAATTTAACTATATCTATGGAATAAATTTTAAATGATTTTTTTATTAATAAAATTAATGAGTACAAAAAAATTCGTGTTTAGATAAATATTAAAAGAATATGAATATAAATTTGATAAAATAATAACACTCGTAGTGTTTCTCAAACTCTAAAATATTATCCTCACTATTTTATCGCTTAAATCTTAAAAAAAATCTTTGTCTAAGTAAATAATAAAATTTTCTCATCTTATACACTTATCAAAACAAAATATTTTGACTCATCCTCTCTTTGCTCTGACTAGATTATATGATACATTTACACTATTGCCATATGCCTATTTATAGTCAAAATAAAAGGAGGGTAGCCTTTGGCCTAAGTTGACTAACTAAGCGATCTTGAGAGGTGATATTATGGTGTTGCCTTTCAATTTGATTAGTCATGAAACATTGTCTCATGGCTAAGCTTTTGTTCTTTTTTTAAAAAAAAAAAAAAATTTGCACCATGTGGGCCCTCACAACACCATGGACAAGCAAATAAGGATATATAATCTTCAAAAGTGAAAAGAGGATAAAAAAAAGTAGGATCATAATTACTGACGTTTTAGGTCAATTAATTACAGTTATAAATTGATTGCACTAATGAATTATAACAAGAAATTCATGAGTTATGCTCAATAATATAAAATATGAACACTTGAATTATAATCACATTAACATAAATAACAAATTGAAATTAATTATCACAACTTATATTACTTATTTTTGGACAATTCACATAGAAAAATTTTGAGATTGACAATTTTTTTTTTTTTCTATTTGGAAGAGTATTTTTTTTATAGAGACAATGAATGTACAGAGGAATGAAGGGAAGATTAATCTACAAATAACAACATTAAGTTATTATTTTTATTCAAAGAGCTATCTTCATATTTGAATATAACTTAATTGTTTTTATTCTTATTCTTTATAGATTATTATTAAATAATAATAATAATAATAATAATAATAATAATAATAATAAGTGGATATGAGTTGGGTCACATCATGGGTGTCCGACTTAGAAATCCAACATCTCTCACTCATACATGATATCTCTCTTCTCTACTTATGAGGCTCATATTTGTTAAATAAGTCGTGCAATCATGCATATTTCAAGAGCATCATTCTTATATATTTGTTAGGATTATATAGTGTCTCTATTGAAAAATCTTGGAGTATATTTAGTATGTTATATCCTAGATCATTTTATCACATTCTCATTATCTCATTTCATATTGCATCTATATGTATTTATTATTATTATGTTATATCACTAAGATAAAATATGACTAGTCTAATAATAAATACATGTCAATGTGATAATATATAATTATCTTCCTTTTTCTCAAATTCCACAATTCTTATTTAACTTGTTTTTCTAAAGATGTCCAATTAAACCAAATCAAATCCTGATTTTCTGGCAACACTCTAAGATAGGAAACCTTAAATACAAATTGTGAGAACATACTAGAGTCATAAGGATGCCAATACATGATTATTTATAAACTCGAAGACCTCACACTAAATAAAGTTGTTCAATTATTAACTTTATTTCTTTAATTGATTGATTTATGTATATGTGGCATGAATCATATATTACAGTACAAATTGTAATTAGAAACACATAACATCTAATTATTAGTTCTCCCAGCATACTCATAATATATCCATCAAAACTCAAATTTGGCGTTTTCACAGATTAAGTGGTTTTTCACAACAACCACCTTAAGTTTATACAACTTATCAATATTTTCCTTTATTTCACATAAAAAGGCAACATTTTAAATTTAAGTATCTTACTCTTTATTATCACTTAGATAATATAACTTAAATTTTGTTTCATTTTGTTTATACTTAGTAACAAAGGTGAATGTTTGTATGAGAAGGCCAATCTCATATCTGTGAAAAATAGTTCTCATATCAAATATGTACTCGTGCAAAATATATATATATATATATATATATATATATATATATATATATATATATATATATATATATATATATATAGAAAATATAAATAATATATATCTCTAAGAGAGAATAAACAAGTGAAAAGCTGTAGAACATTGATA
>CATIWR010434167.1:0-12004 GCA_949677035.1 Omphalea diandra | reverse complement strand
AATATATTGATTTAAAAGGTTATGAAAAGATTTTTTTCGATAAATTTATTAAATTTATTGTAAATAAATAAATAAATAAATATATATATATATATATATATATATATATATTTATATATTGGATGGTTTAATTCATATTATATTCATTTTCTTCTTTTATCAAAGAAAATGAGATAATGAAGTTTATTATGATCAAATCAATGTCATACTAATAACAAAAACTATCTCTGTAATATAGAATGTTATGGTGAAAATTAAAATTTTGTTATAATATCAGTAAGATATATTTGGCTTAATTTTAAGACTATTATTTTTTACCTTGAGTATTTTTTTTGTTAAATCTTATCGTAATAATAATTTTATTTAAATAAGAGAATTTTTTCAGAGATAATGTAAAAACAGAATATTTTATAGAGAATATAACAGGAAGAAGCTAGTGAAATGTATTAAAAAAAATGATGGGAGAATACATAAATCCCATAATCGAGATTTTCTATTTGTAGTAGGAGTCTCTTACAAAAATGGTAACTGATGTAGCAATTAGCTTTTAATGTTTAATCAGAGATATTTTTAAGTAACATAGAGTGCACCTGAAACATAAGCATATATATTTTTTTTAATAGCCTTACTATGGTATGGTATGGCCTAATGATGAGATTGCAATTTTAATTCGAGTATCATCATCTATTACATCAATGTTAGCTACAAAATAATCTATCACAAAACAATATATATATATATATATATATATATATATATATATATATATATATATATATATATATATATATAAAATCTTTTTGCTATAGTGTTTGCATTATCAGTTTATCACCTAACAACAAATCATATGAAAATGATACTGAAAACGTCAATGCCCATGCACACAGACTTACTTCTTATTGCCAACTTTATGTACATATATATTACACAATCCCTACCACCTACCTGCACCATAAAAAAATGTTTATTGCTATGTTACATTACATGCACCCAAAGAAAATGTAAATTAACCAATCAACTTTTTATATTATGAATTTAAAATTTTGAATGCAATCCCAGTAATAAGACAATTAATAAATCAACATCTAAGTCTAATTCTACACTGAAATTATTATCTTATGCCTTTTCTTTTTCTAATTATTTCAAAATTTATATATTTATATGTGTGAACAAAATAAATAAATCTGTGTAAATTAAAACTTGATGTTCATCAAAAGAAGAGGTCAAATCTTATTGTTTAAAGAAAATAAAGTTGACAAATTTTGATTTTCTAATACGAAACTATCACTTTGTATATATAAACATAATTTAGTGGTAAAGTGCATTTTTTTTAAAAAAGTAGCGTCTCAAATTTAATTTTTTAGTGTCTTGAATTTAATTTTTCTCATTTGTTATTAAGATGAAAGATTATTATAAATAGAGAAAATTATATTATCTACATGTTGATTCAATGAACTCTAATGAAAAAAAATTTTTAATTAATTAAATTCATGGGTGTCAAATCTATTAACTCATTAGAATTTAAATCTTAGCCACCGTCTATAGAAATCTTTCTTTAATTTTTCTTTTTATTACTGTAGATAATTTTTCTTTGTCGTCGACAGACAATAGCCAACTTCATCTTTTTGTCTCTACCTATTCCTTCTCTTTTCTCTTATAGTTTTTTTTTTCAGTCATAATAAATAACCAAATCATTTTTCATCTTATTTGTATGAGTTGGTCAAAATTTAAAGATTTTGACAATAAAATCTCTTATCTTTCTTTAGTAGTGAATTTGAGAAAACATATAACAAATCAAAGATATATGAAAGAAATCTCATAACTGCTAATGTTTCATTATTCACAGATAAATAAATATCTTGCAATGATGAAAACGAAGTTATTTGGTTGAAAATCTATTTAGGATCTTATGTTAAATTTTTTTCTCAGTTGTTTGTTAATTTTGTTGATAAATTATTATGATTCTTTTATTTTGTCTCCTTTGATAAAAGTTGGTTTGTCTTTTTTTATGGGAGTTTGTTTGTCTTTCGTCATTAGAGTTAAAAGAAGTTTGAATTTTGGTATTCAAAAGATCATACTCATTTAAAGACTTTTCAAATGACAATGAAGTCAATTTATGGTTCAATATAACCATTGATTAGAATATGTTTTTTGTTGATATGTCAATTGTAGCTATTAAGGTGTTACATATAATTATTTGGTTAATACAGTCAACAAAGAGAAAAAACTCATCTTTATAATAAGATTTGTATGAATTTCTTAAACGCAATCAAATTTACTTGTAATATTGTACTAATTAATCTTTATTAATGAAAAGCTCTTATTTCAATATATATATATATATATATATATGCTCATATTTTTTCTTAATTACAGGCCAAAAAATAGTAAATGCAATGAATCTCACGTATAATTATAAACAAAAATCTCTTGTATAATTATAAACAAAAAAATGATGTGTTTATATATGCGGACATATATTTTACTAGAGAGAGTGCATGGCTCTCATCTTTATAAAATTAACAAATTGATGTGTGTGTATATGCATGCATAGCTTGCATAATAAAGAAATGTATTTCATAATAAACAAAAGAGGATTATGGGAGAAGACTGAGATTATGATTAATTATTGTCATTTTTTAAAATTAAATCTTGTACCTTCCACAAAAATCCAAAAATTCTACCATCATTTTCTTGTTTTTTAAATTTATAGTAGACAAAGTTCCAACCTTTGAGCAGACCTAGTTCATGTAAAAGATTCTAGGCTGTTCAGAAACGATAGCCAAAGCAGTCCACACACACATATACTCCTACTACCCCTCATAAAAGACCAATTTCAAGGGTATAGTAGTCTTTGCAACAGACAAATGAATCAAACCCAGAGCTAAAGGGGAGCCCTTATTTGTTGAAGTGTTTTTTTTTTTTTTTTTAATAGATGGTCAAGATATTTTCATCTAATTTGCACATTAGTTAACACAAAAATTTTTCTTTTATTGATTTTAATTACGTTTCTTTAAAATCAATCTAATATATTTAAAAATATTTATTCTTTCAAATACTAATTTTGATAATCACATTTAAGTAAACAAAAATAAGTCATTTACCTCAACGACAAATTTTTTGCCTTCCTTCTCGAATTAATGTGAACAACGTGTATATTTTGTTCCTGCATTGCAAACTATAATTCTTGAAGATTCTGAATTATAAGTTTCTTTTTAATATATAAGCAAAAGAGTTTTATTAAGGAATTAATGAACAACTTAGCTTGAAAATTCATGAATTTAAATTTATAACAATCTTACACCATTGCATCAAAACTGCTTATTTATATGTTATCTTATATTGAATTTCACTTCAAAGAAAGAAGGATATGTAGAATTCAAACTTAGTGCATTACTAAGGAAAGACTAAGTGATCACTTCTATTCTACTAAAAAAAAAATAATAATAAAACACGCACACGCAGAGACACTAACCCAACACTTCTTTTCCCCTATGCCTTTTTCACAAAGTGATTGAATGAGAGAAAGTACAAAAACACATCAAAACAAGGATTATTGTCATATATTATTTATATGAGTCAATAGCTTAGCTCCCCAAAAAGAAATGCACAAAAATAAAAAGGAGCTTTTTACAAACCAATGTATTGTCAAAAAGAAGAAATGTTTTTTTTTTCCATAAAATTCTGAACATCAGAAAACAACACAAACCCCCAGGAGGAACTCAAAGTCTTATCTGAAAAATCTCTCCACCATACCCCATCAAATCTTACTTGATTTTACTTACAACAGCCAGTCTCCATACAATACACATCTTCATATTCCAAAATATAATAATAATAATAATTACTATTGTTATTATTTCTTCAGCAGTAGTAGTAGTACATGAGCTTGTCTTGTGTCTTGTTTTCATCAGTGACGAAGTTGCTATTATTACACCCATTACTGTTGCTATTACTGCTGCTGCTAATCAGTTGCTTCACATCTTCAAGATCATATTCCAATGAAGAGGGTGGTGGTGGTGGTGGTGGTGGAGGAGGAGTTTCTCCAAAATACCCATTTCTTCTTTCTGTCCATTGGTTCATATTTTCACCTCCATTGCTATAACTTAGCACGAACTTGTGGTTGTTTTCTTCGTACCCATTTGAGATAAAGCTTTGAAATCCACTTATGTCTTGTTTGATCTCTCTGCCACTGTAGCTGATCTGACTGCAACTCCCATCAGAATTAGAACTGCAACTCGCTTCACTTCCAAACACCAAAAGATTATTATTGTTATTATTATTACTATTATGGTTACTATCTTTCAATGGATGATAGTATTTCAATGGACTAATCAAGCTTTCTTGGGTAGTTTGGAAAAGTGACAAGGAGGAAGGGCTTGTGCTATTGTTGCACAAAAGAGTTGATGGGATTGGTGAAATGTGTTCAAAACCAGTAGTGAAAGGTTCAACAATGCTTGCAGTAGAAGTAGGGCAATACGGGTAATCAGAAGCAGAAGAATTAGAGTCTTTGTAGAGAGATAAGAGTGAGTCATTAGCAGATGGAAATGGTAAGGGTTTTCTTTGAGATTGAGGAGCCATGACCATAAGCTTCTTCTTGAGCTTTGTGTTCCAATAGTTTTTTATATCATTATCTGTCCTGCCTGGTAACTGAGCAGCTATAATTGACCATCTGCCAATAATTTATTTTTTTGCATGTTAGAGGAAGAAAATAAGGTGCCATATAAGAAGAAAAATCCAGACGTAGATGTTGATCTTTTTGGATCTAAAACTTGGCATTGCATATGCATGCATAGCAATTATCCAAAAATGGGAGATTCTTGATGTGTTCAAAGATTTTGCTTTTATGATTTTAGTAAGAAACACAGTAACATATATAAAAGCCTAAAACAATAGTCTGTTCTCTTTCTTTTTCTTAATTATCCATTTTAGAGAAATGTACTGCACATCATTTCAACAACAAAGATTTATAATTATGGGGGAAAAAAACATATACAAATCAATTTTGAGTAATAAATAGTTTTCACTATAGTTGAGATAATGGATCAAATCAAAGAGAAATAATCAAAGAACGAAGAAAAATGATACTTAAAGACTAGTTCAAAATGGAAATAGCAATTAATTAACGTACCTGCTTCCAATGCTAGCAAATAAAGTGCAGATAATCGTATCTTCCTCATCAGAGAATTCACCATGTTTAATATTAGGCCTCAGATAGTTTAGCCATCTCAATCTGCAACTCTTTCCACATCTCTTCAGACCTAATGATACATCATCATATATACCATAATTATCAATTATTTAACCAAAAAAAAAAAAAGAACTAAAAGCTAAGAAAATAAATCAACTAACGCCATTAACAGCATCTATTATATCTTACCAGCTTTCTGAGGAAGAGCAATCCAGTTGCCACCAGTCCCATATTTTTCTATGTAGTCTTTAAGCTTCGAGTCTTCTTCTGGTGACCATGGTCCCTTCTTCACATTTGCCTTATCACAACAAGGAGCTCTTCCCATATCTTAGTTTTCAAGAAAAGTGTTTCAAAAATCTGAGATCTCGCTCCCCCTCTCCCTCTCTCTCTTTATTTTCTTGGATATCTTCAAGAAATGTTCAAGAAGAAGAAACCCAATAGGTCTCTCTCCCTTTTCTACATAAGCTAATAGTTTTGGTGGGGGTCTGCTTGGTCTTCGGTGCCCTTTTAATTTATATAAAAATGTAACAAAGAGAGAGAGAGACTTGGGTTTTTCAAAAGTACAAAAAACCCTTGTATTTTATACTATATATTCAGAGAAGAGATGTACACAAGTCAAAATGATAGACATGTTCAATCAGTTGTAAATTGATTTGGCTAAATAGAACTTTCTAATGGATGCTTCAATCTTGGTTTTGTATAGCCCTATATAAAGCCTTGCCAATGCTTTGAGTCTTTTTTTCTTTTTTCAAAGGCATCCAAAGCTTCTTCTACAAGAAATTCAACAGGCACTTGAATTGATAGCTGCAGCTTTTTTCTAATTGTGACATTTTCCAAACCTTAGACTAAGTTTTTGCTTTAGTAGATAAAATTTTATAACTATCTGTCTTCAACTTGCATGCTAGTTAATTAAATACTAAAATTTCAATCACTATATAAACAAAGTCATACACTACTCATCAAGTCATACACTACTCATCTAATATATCTATATAATAGTTAAAGTTAAAAAAATAATCTGACTTTATTTACTTAACATATTATTATTTTGAAAATCTCTTATGATCATCATTTTGTTTTTTTAATTTCAAAATTTAAAATTTAAGATTTTTATCATATAATTAATAAGAACTAATATTAAAGTAAGTATGAAATATTTGATTTTTAGAACTAATATTAAAGTAAGTATGAAATATTTGATTTTTATATTTATTATTACATCAATTATGATATATTTAATTTTAATTTTAGTTAATTAGCTTTAATTATATATGAAATAAATTTAATTTTAATGGACAATATATAAAAAGTATTTCATGTATGAAGTAAATTTTTTAGAATTACTTGAAAAAGATTCTAGAAATATTTTTCTTTTTTTAAAAAATTAATATTAATAAATTCATACAAATAAAAGAGTTGGATAATTTTATTAAATTATAATTCAATTTTAATTTTATAATTTTGGATATATTTAATCTATACGTAAATTAATATTATTCTTTTTTGCTCACCCAAATTTATTTAAATGCATATATATCACCTTCACAAAAAAAAAAATCTTAACTAACTAAGGTTCAAATTATAGATATTATTATCTCAAAAAAATTACAAGTACTGTTTATATTTTCAAATATTATCTCAAAAATTACAAGTACTGTTTATATTTTAAATATTATCACAAAAATTACAACTACTGTTTATATTTTTAAATATATTTTTTAAAATATATTTTTTGATAAATAGATAAATTAATTTTAATTTTAAAAAATAAAAAAAATAAAATACAAGTTCTAAAAAGCTCAATCGGAAACGCGGTAATACAATTAATTAATTGTATATTTATATGCCAAGTTTTTCCCACATATAAAATTAATTAATCGTATATTTATATGCCTAGTTTTTCCCGCATGTCCTACGATTCTCCATGTACTCCAACAAATTGCTAAATTATGATTAGCATAAATATATAAATAATTTGCTTTTCTTATTGGCAAAAATCTAATAGATCTGAGCTTCACAGCCGAGCAGTCCATCTCTCCTTCTGAAACTTATTCTACTTATTTATTGTGATTTAAAGGGTCTCAATCTATCTATTATTTATTAAATTATTAAAATAGAAACCGTTGATGTCAATATTTATATACGCAATAATTTCTCTTCAATTATTTTTCACATAAATACCTTTTTATTAAGATAGTAAATGTTATACTTTAAGAGACTTTATTTTTTCAACCCAATTTTAAAAAAAATATATAGATAATAACTCTCTCAATGTTTTATGCAATTTTGAAAAATAAATAATAAATTTAATTAATTTTCTTACGCAATCATTTAATTTTCTATGCAATCTTGAAAATATACAATCACTTAATTTTTATATATTTTTATCTCTATTTTTAGTTGTTGTTAATTTTTTATTTAACTTACTAAAAGACAACTAATTATAGTTATTTTGTGTTTGTGAATTTAAACTAATTACAACATTAAATATTTACTTGGTATGAATATATTTTTATAAATCTTATCAATTTAAATCACATATTAAGTGAAGTTGTTATTATAACCATGCAACACATGAGTGTAAATTAGTTTTTTCCAATATGTATATATACATATTAAAAATTGATACTAATTGTTAATATTTTTAATATTTATATACATATCTCTCTTCTTCTTTTTAATGTGTATGGCCATAAGATATTTTCAGTTAACTTATGTATATATTAATCGATACTAATTTTTTTTTTTAGCAATTTTGAAGATATGTTCTCATATTAATATGATATATTTAAAAATAAATAAATTCCTCTAAATATTAGTTTCTAGAATTGAATTAAGTTTATATAAAAATAAATGAATAAATCCTTTATTATCTAGACTAATTCTTAGCATTAAGAAGTACTGAATTATCTCATAAATTCCCTTTGTAAAATATATTTACAACGCAACAAAAACATGTAAACACTAGTTTTATCTTGTACACATAATTGAACTTTGTAATATAATTAGCAAAATGCTCATATTGGGTCCATCCTACGAGATTCTTTGCCCATAAATTTATCTCCTCTAAAAAGGAGTTTTGGGACTGATCAATTATTCAACAAATCAATGCATGAAATAATATTAGCTTTTGATTAACTTTTGACATATAAGATAGCTTTCTCCAGCCACGGTTTGAATACAAGAACTAGCTAAGCAACAAAATGTTGCAGTAATAACTTCCCTATTGGTGCCTTCTTAATTATGAATTATGATGTTCAAACCTAAGAGAGACACAACAGTGGCCTAATGCAGGACCAGTTGGAGAGGGACCCTACTAGATTTTGTAGGTCATACAGATCAAACCCTTCAAGGTTTTTACTGCAACTAGAGATACTAAATTTGTAAAAAGGGGTATTCCATAAAGAGGACTTTAAGACATTTATGGTGAATATTCCCAGGGAACCCTTTCTTATATGGCATATGAACCAATTGATTAATTTGAAATTGTTCCTTGTTCACATGAGGAGATGAGTCTAGTGTTGTCATGTTTTAGACCCATGTGTTGTCACATAGAATTATTGGACACTAATAATTACCAATTAACATATGAAGTAAGTTAATTATGGGAAAAAAAAAAAAACTTCATGTTGAAAACAATTATGGGGGGAAATTTGCTTGTTTCATGAGTATAATTATATAATTATAAATATAAGATTGGTAGTTTCATTGTCTAACATTTATTTCGTAATATAGTAAATTAAGAATTCAAAAATTTATGTATCAAACTAGACATAACAATAAAATTTTGATGTCTTGTAAAAGGTTAATAATTTAATTTTTGATGTGTTAATTTTTTATAAAAAAATGGAAGAGTATTTTATTATTGAGTGACTTCTTGGAAGCTTTAGATTTGACCACATCAATGTTATTTTTTTTTTCTTTCTTAATTTATTGGTTTGTCTTTTGTAACTGAAGCAGGGAGGCTAAAAGAGATAAAATTATATATAAAAAAAAACATGTTTAATCAAAGAAAAAATTAAAAAAGAAGACATTATTCCACCACTCTAGTTCGTGCTTTATTCTAATAACTATTAATTAAATAGTAAGGGCGTTTGATTATGACAGTTTAATATTTTAATTTGACGTCTGTTATTTTTTAAAAAGTAAATTTCTAGATAAATAATTTCAGAAATATAATTTTTATGCTTGACATATAAAATTTTTCTGAGAATTCAAAATTAATGTATTTTTTATATAAGAAATTTTAAAGAAATTAACTTAAATTATTATCATGTTCTCCTAATGTATTACATATTTATGTAATAAATTTACATAAAAATTTTATATATTAAAATTTATCATTGTAATCAATCTAATATAAAATATAAATATTATTTTAAAATATTAAATAATTATAAATCTATCATGATGATAAATATATAATGTAAATATTAAATAATTATTATCTTAGAAAAATACTAATAACTATTGCATGTTAATGATTTAAATATATAATCTATGTTAATAAAAATTTTAAAAAATCTAAAATGATCTAGTTGCTCAATAAATTAATAAGAGGCTACAAATTTTATAATTCAACAATTATTTGAACTAAAATTAAATTATAAATAGCCCATATTTTTAATTATAATTAAAATTGTATTAAATAAAACATATAAATTTTAGTTTAGCAAATAAAAACATAAATGAGGTTACATATATCTACATATTATGTTAGTTAAGAATATATTTATTTAAGTACATTTGTATAGTTTTTAATAGTCATGAAAAACTAACACTTTTGGACATAAAAAATACTTTTCATATAAATAATAAAGTAAAAGTGGAGTTTACACATTCATGAATTTAATTTTGAAAATATAGTATTCTCATGTAAATCGAACACCAACATTCAACATTTATAAACTATTTTTTCTTTAACAATCAAATACTTAATTAGACACTGAATAATTATCAATTAACATGCAAAGTGAGTTAATTATTGAAAAAAAAATCTTCATGTCAAAAAAAGTTACAGATGGAAATTTATATGTTTTACAGATATAATTATAAATTATAAGATTAATAGTTTGACGATCAATTGTCTACTTTGTAATATAAAAAATTCAAAAATTCAAAATCATACCATCTTCATACGTTCATGATTTTTTTAATGTATAAAAAGAAGTAATAATAAAATTTTGATGTGCTATAAAAGATTAATAATTTAATTTGTTTCTTATACAAAAAAAATGAAGACTATTTCAAGTGATATCAACTGCAACTTCTTGGAAGCTTCAGATTTAACCACAGTAATTTTATTTTAATTTTTAATTTGTTGGTTTGTCTTTTGTGGCTGAAACAGGGAGGATAGAAGGGATAAAATCATAAAAACACGATTAATCAAGGAAAAAAATATTAATAAGAAGATTTTATTGTGTCAAATACTAAAATAATTTTTATTCCAATTAGAGGATATGTAGGATAAATTTCAAATGTTAATATACTTCTCTTGATGCTCAATTTATTATCATTATAAAATTTAAATTTTCCTCTGAAAAATAGTAAATATTGATCAAATAATAATTGCATAAGATTATTTTTTTCCCAAATAATAGATAAAAAAAATCCTAATTCACTACTGAATTTATTAAGATGGTATATTTTCATAAATGAATCTTTAATTTAGTGATATTTTTTTAAGAAAATTTAATTTAGTGATATCTAAATCATTTTTACATATGTGAATTTGTAAGTTCGAGTCCTAGTCGAAACTAAATTATAATATTTAAAAAATACTAAACCTTGCGATTTTCCAATAACTTAAAAAGTTATATGATATCCAACTACATAATTCATAGGATGTACCTAAATAAAGTTGATGAATGAAATTAAAAAAAATATGAGATAATTAATTAGGAAAAAGGCACTTGTTATGTAGACCGTAGTTCATCTGGTAGTTTATCTACTAAACAATAATCAATAACCAATTTGATAATTAGTTGTATGATAATTTTGACAATTACACTTTAACATTAAGAAAGATTCTCTGTTGAACAACAAATTAAAACCAATGCATTTGCATATAATTGTAGCTTACATCATTATTAATATGGGGTCCCTAATTTGATTTCGCATATCAACTTGATTGAGTCATTGCAAACGTGATACTACAATATTGTTCAAAGCCAACGACCCTCTATAAACATGTCCAATATTCTGTTTATTTTTTTCTAATACTTTGGCATGATATAGTGGAAAAGAATGGAGTTGAATAATAATAATGATCATAAAGCTTGCTATTAAGTATGAAGAATTGATTACCTGACTTTATTTTCTTTGATGTGAAACAATCCATATCTAATTATTCATATTAACTGCTAATTAAAATTTAAAATAATTAAAAATAAATCCCATTCTTCTAGTTGATTTTTTTTTTTTGAATTTGTATGTTTTTCATAATTTGAGGAGGAGAAATGAATTAATGGATAGGGGCTGTAATTGAGCTTAGCTTAGTCAAACTTTGCCAAGATAGAGTTCATGCTCGAATTTGATTGAACTTTAATTTTAAGCTCAAATTTGAGTTAAGTTGAATACTCAAATAGTAAAGTTCGACTCAATTAATTTTGGCTATTTATATATATATTTTTATGAATCCTATAAATTGAAATTTCAATTCAAATAAATTTTATCAATAAACTCAATTAGACATTGATCGATTGAACTTAATTATGTAATATTGTCAATATGATATATTCAAATGATAAATTAACAAGATTACTTAATTACTAAGGGTTGATTAGGCTCGCAAGCCACTGAAGTCAAGTATTT
>CATIWR010434152.1:0-33617 GCA_949677035.1 Omphalea diandra | reverse complement strand
TCAAGCCTATAATTTTCAAGAAATATGTTTGTGATATGGGTGTTGTGGAGTCTTTTGATGTGTTTGGTTAGTGAGAGTTTTGTGTTTATAATTAAATGTCTAAGTTAAATAATTTTGTTACATTGTTTATTCATATTTATTTATATAAGTTGAGTACTTAGTGGTTGTTTGTTATGCGTATGTGCATATATATATATATATATATAACATGCTATGAGTTGTGCGTGGTGTGCTTAAGATTGGTGTGATTATCTTAAGTTATGTTGGTTTCCAATTGTGTTTCTGGAAACAAAGGCTAAGACATATATTGTGTGTATTTCCAAAATGGAAATAAAAGTCTTATTGTGAAGTCTTGTGAATTTCTCTTGCTCATTTGAGTATATGTGAAAGAGAAATATTTGGAGGACTAACAAAGAAAATAGTGTATTGATCACATGTGAGTGCTATTTTTTTGCTACACTGCCATATCGGAATCTAGGTCGGTTAAGTTGTCAATATTTGTGACTATGAATTGGTACTATGTCAATAAGAGACATAACTACTACCATGATCCGATATTGATAATTTAATGTAGACAAAATTGTGTTTAAAGTGTCATTTTATCAATAAACTACATGTTTTCTAAAATTTGTGGCCACATTTGAGTTTAAAGTATTCAGTCCGATAGTTGTTTTCAAAAATGTTTTCTTTCTTAAAACATGAAAATGTCATAATTAATATTGCACAAGTAGGAGAATGTTGAAATTTTTATGTGAACTAATATTAATTATGAGTTTGTTTTAATTATTTATAAAATGGAGTGAATAATATAGTTTATTGATTAGTGGGTAACCCCAATTGAAATAGTGATCAATTGAGTTATAAGCTTATGACACATTTTATGGGCAGATATGAAAGACGATCAGTGTATGCCTATTTTAACATAGACCTGTGATGGGTGAGTTTATTAAAATTTATTATAAATAGATTAGGTTTCTTCTCCTGCTTTTATAACGAAAACCCTAGTTGCTACGCCCATTGTAGCCGTCTTTGAGAATGTCAAGAAGAGGAAGACCTAACTTTCATTTTCAACCTTCTGACCTATCACCTTAGTGTTCAATTTCAGCGGTTGTAATCATGACTCAAAGCAATTTGGGATCCAACGCGCAAACATGTACACAATTTGTTTCCATTTAATTGTTAAAGTTGGTGTTCTAAATTTATGTACTAGATCCTCAATAAAAATTATTACACAACCACGTTGATTTATTTTCCCAACCTCAAAAACTCACCCAAATTATTAATTTTTTTATAAAAAAACAAAAGATAGCTTTCGTTAATTAAAAAAAATAGTATTACATCATGATACTGAATCTCATATCATTGTAATTTTATAGAATAAATCTCAAGAAATCCATAAATTTGAAAAATAAGAGTAATAATCTTAGTTTGAAGGACTAGATTGTATTGAATTATAAGTGGTGGTAATTGTTCGACTCTCTTGATGGTTCTATGAGATCGATTTAGACATCAACAAACATAATTACATGATATTGGACTATCAATAAAAAATCAAGCCATTAAACCATAAGAACAACATAAATTCATCTAAAAAGAGATAGAAAATAGCAATATATAAAGCCTATTAAGAAAAGAATAAACAAATTCACTGTAAAATAGATAAACAAAACTTCAAGATCATCCAATAAAGATAGGTTTGAGAATAAAAAATAAATATATTCATAATAAGAATAGATTTGAATATTATTAAAATACAGATAATAAAAAAAAATTAAAAAGACTATTACCATTGACCCCTTGAGATAACAAAGAATATTAAAAAAAAAGTTAAAAATTTATAATGTTGATCTCATTTTCATGAATATGGTTTTGAGGTTTTATGAGTGTGAATCCATTTTCACAGGCATGACTCTTTTTTTTTTTTTTTTTTCCAACAAAGTACATTTAAAACTTCCTCTAGATAATTCAAATTTATAATTTTTTTTATTTTTTTCAAAATTAGATTCAATGAACTTTCAATGCATATATGGCAATTTATCATATTCTTTAAAAACAGTTTAAAATTGTTTCTAAATTGAGCCATGTGCACGAGTTTGTTAAATTATGCGTAAATATTTTTCATTTGAATATTCATAATTTTTCTAGACAATTTAAATTTGTGCATTGTTAAACAAACTATCAAATTTCCCACTGTATATCATACTCTAAATCTTTCGGAATAATTCGATAATTTAGTTCAAATTGTAGCGTTAATGCTTCTCATATCTTTAAAATTCAGTTGATTTGTTTGGACTTTCTTTTTCTTGATTTTCATGCTTTTTTTTATTTTTCCCTTTCATGAATTTAATCTACTAAAATCATAGAACTCAATAAAATATTAATAATTTTAAATATTTTGTTATCTTCAAAATTAATTATGAAATACTAAGATCAATAATAAAATTCAAGAATAATTATTTTAAAAAACTATAATTATTAACAAAAGTCGAAATTATATAGATTTGTTTGAAATGTAACTGCATTTAATATGATTAAGATTAATGGAAACATATTCTTAATTATTATCTATAACTAAATCCACCTTCTCTATTTAAAATGTGTTCACATTGGAAAGTGATTTGAAGCCTTTATTCCGATTAATACTTACAACCACACTGAAGTATTAAAATTTTGTTTTAAATCATAAAAATGATGAAAGTAAAAAAAAAAAAAAAATCAAATTCGATTTATTGATAATTCAGTGAAAATATTTTTCAAAAATCCCAATCAACTTGAATTTTCTCTAAACTAGCTTAAAATTTCATTAAAATTAATCTATAAGGGCAAATTAACAAATATTAGAGAGATAATTATTTTTACAAAAATTATAAAATCTTTTGAATAAACATAAGACACCAAGAGGTACCAAAATATGACAATTATCCAAATATCAATATTTTCTATCAAAATATATTAACAAAGCATTAATTTTTGTAGCTTGACGTGAAACATACTTTATTTCGTATCTATTTAAGTCATAAATCAATTTTTCATAATTTTAAACGAGCTTAATCACTTAAATATTAGCTAACAAGTTCATTACTATAGTAAAAATCTCATTTTTTTTGAACTATAAAAACCTCATTTTTAAAAATTCAATAAATTAAAAATGTAAAACTTCATAATAAAACTCAACAATTGTCATCAAAATTAAAAAAAAAAAAGCATAAAGTGAAGAATATAATAATATATTATGTCCAAAAGAAAATGAATTTACAGATTAAAAACTATTTTATTGAAAAAAAACTAAATAAAATAAATGTTTACAGTAAAAAGATCAATAGTTTTCCAAAAAAAAAAATTTAAAGAAAGTGATGAAAGAAGTGAGATTAAAGGAAAAGCAAAGTTTTCTTTCTTTCTTTCTTTCTTTCTTTTTTTTTAATAATGAAATTTAAAATCCTCATACTATATGCAATCAAGGAAAGATATTCTATTAGTCATGATCTTAGTTGACTAATTTTGTAACAAGTTGGATAATCTTCCATTTTCAAATGGCTATTTTTTGGTTTTTCCCCTGTTCCTCATTTTGCATTGCGCTTCACTTTTCACAATTGTTTGCTTATGGTATGTGATTAAATTGTTTAATTACATATTGCCTATTGATTAAACACTAAACGAGGAATAAAGCTTCCTCTTTTTTCTTTTCCAAAAGTCTCCAAAAATTAATAAAAGAAAACAAAAAAATATTTTTAAAATAGTGATAAACAAAGGTTGCATTACCTGTCATATGAACCCAATATTAATCATTCACAACCTTGAATTGAAGCACCATACTGATCATTCACTATTTAAGAGTAATGTTGTAATTAGTGTATTAATTTAATAGTAGTACGTGACTATTTAAGACTAAGACACTTTTAATAACTTAAAAAAATAAGCAACGGATGAAGGGTATGTTAGTAATTCAAGAAATGCAAATTTTATCCTCTACCTTCAATTTCATTAGCCAATCTCTCTCTCTCTCTCTCTCTTTCTCACTCTCTCTGTCTCTCCCCCTCCGTTTCAACGTCTCTTCTTTATCATCCACTTAACGTTGCAAATGTGTATATATTTATAGAAAGTTTTTTAAAACAAAATTATCAATTAGGTCCACAAAAATGAAATAAATTTTCATTTTGGTCTGTTGAAGTTTGTCACTCCATTTGCCATCCACCAGAGAAGTCCACCTTAGGCCACCCTATATTCTCGTCGAGTTCTCCATATTTTTGAGCTATTAAGCTCTAAAATTTCCCTCAAAATCAGGCCGTTTTTTCCTTATCACCCATTTCTTCAAGGGTCTTTTCTTCTTCTTCTTCTTCTTCTAGAATCTCAAACAAAGAACCCAAATTCAACCATTCACTATCATTCTATCTCTGTATTATGCATTACCAGGAAGATCTCTTTTCTGGGTTTTGCTCGTTATTTTGATTCTGTACGTTTGAATAAGTTTTTCCTTTTCTGGGTCTCTCTTGTTGTTTCAGTTCTTCATTTCTTTTTTATGAGCCCACCTGAAAAGGTGAAAGCTTTTTCAATAATTTTCCCTTCTCTTTTTTTTTTTTTTCTTCTTGGTGCTTATTTGTTACTTCTTAGTGTGGATTTTTAAGTTTTTGTGAATGGCAGAAAAGGGTCTTTCATAGCCATTATCAAATGTATATTTGTAGCTTTTTTGATAAATATTGTTTGAGAGTCTTCTTTTATCAAATTCTTAAACATCCATTTGAGGCAAATTGAATTCTAAGCTAAGCTTCAAAAATTTACCATTTCACATGTTTCTGGGCTTGTGACCTTTTCTTATTTGACAAAAAAGAACTTTTCCTTTTATTTCCATTTCTCTCTTGACCTTCCTCTCTTGATCTATCACAACTCCAACAAAAAACCTAGATATGTACAAAACACATACCAACAAGGAAGTTTCTTTAGAATTCCAATCCCAAATCCCATTCTTAAGGCCAAGCATCCATTCAAGAAGGGCAAATTTAACAGTTAAATTCCAAGACCTTTATGGGTTTACCGTAGAAGGCAATGTAGATGATGTTAATGTATTGAATGAGGTTAGAGAAAAGGTGAGACAACAAGGGAGGGTTTGGTGGGCATTAGAAGCTAGCAAAGGTGCTAACTGGTATTTGCAGCCCCAAGTTACTTCAATAGCTGAAGGGATTGCCTTGAAATCTTCCCTTAAATTGTCTACTTTAGCTAATGCAATTACTTTGAAGAGGCTTATAAGGAAGGGGATACCTCCTGTGCTTAGACCTAAGGTTTGGTTTTCTCTCTCTGGAGCTGCAAAGAAGAAGTCTACGGTGCCTGAGAGCTATTACAATGATTTGACCAAGGCTGTTGAAGGCAAGGTTACGGCGGCTACAAAGCAGATTGATCATGTGAGTCTGCATTTGGGTTCTTTTGTTTAATATTGTTTTGGTATTGATTTGGGTTCATTATTTGGTTTATTCCTTATTTGGTACAGTAGCTTTTTTCTTTCTCTCCCCTCATTGTGCTTGACGAATTTTGACTTAGATCTTACGGTTATAATAGGTTGATTGATCATATTTAAGTGGATTGCCTTAGTTAATGCTAATTGAGTTTGATGATTTTAGATTTAGCTCATGTCTTTTAAACAGATTATTTGCATCTGTTACTACCGTTTATCTTGCATTCTCCTTGTAATTGGATATAGAATCTAGTATTTTAAGTTGGAAATTTTTCATGATAAAGCTGAATGTTCATAATCTTGGAGAATTCACTAGGTGTTTTTCGGCTTATGCTTAATATGGTTACACTGTTCCTGTAAGAGTTGTATCGTTATCATTATCATTTTTTTCCAGTTCTACTACCAAGTACTTTGGTTGTAATATATGGTCTTTTCTGGGTCCATTTCTTTGCTTCTGAAGGCATTTCTCTCCTGTCCGAACTTATTGAGCTGGGGAGAGGAGGCACCCGTGTCTGTTCTTTTATTTTATAAATGGAAAAAATTACTGAAGTTCACCAAGGGAGCAGATCCCAAACACAAAGAAAGAGAACGTGTAGAAGAGGAAATCGACAAAAAGAACATGATCAAAAGTGACCACTGTGCTAAAAGAAAAAGAATGCTACTAATCTGAGAACCTAGAAGAGAGAGAGGCTTTTCTTATCATTGAAGACCCTTGTGTTTTTGCCTCCTGTAAGCTAACAAAAAAAAATTCTGAGAAAACATGTCGAAGTTTTCTTATTTTATCTAACATTGCTATAATTCTGAAATATGGAACTGCTAAGTAATGCTCGTTATCAACTAGGACAAGAAATTGAGGAAGTGAAAGCATGGTGTAGGTTTTTGTATGTTTTGTAATTAATAACGGCATTCTTTTTTTGTTTCTGGCCAATTCTCCTTCTATTTTAGTTTATATTGCCATCGAATTATTTTGATTTTGTTTAATTCTTTCTTCGTATGCTTGCAGGATCTGCCACGAACCTTTCCTGGTCATCCATGGTTGGACACACTAGAGGGTCATGCTGCTCTGAGACGTGTTCTTGTTGGTTATTCATTCCGTGATTCTGATGTTGGCTATTGCCAGGTGGGGTATATGTGGGATTGAAATTGCTTAAACTATGAAGATATAAATGTATTAAGTTCTAAGACCTAAGGGCACACAACAGGATAGTATGATGAATGTAGGTGCAAATTCGCCAACAGAACAAGATGAATCTTAATACTGATATTGCATATTTGAAGCCCTAATTTTTTCAAACTTCATGTATCATAATTAATTTTGCATAAGTCGTATTTTTCAAATGATTTAGCAGTACATCATGTATGTGGCTTCTAGATGTACTTATTGTGGTCTTCTCATATTATTAATGGCTTTAACTTGCAGTTAAATTCTCACAATTAATGATTTCTCCTCAGTTTCTTGATATACATACCCTTTTACTCATCATATCAATTACAATTATATTCTCACATACGCATATTATAATTTTGGAAACCTTCAAGCAGGATCCTTTCTTTATAATTTTGGGTGGATTCCATGAATTTGTGAGTGCATGGTACATATATTCATGTTCACTGAATAATTTCCCCCAATATATATATCGTTCTTATAGTTTCTTGCTTGCGATAGCATCTATTCCACTTAATCATCTTCTATGGCTGCTTTGCAAAGCATGAATAGTGTTGTCATCATTGTAGAATTAGTATCTCTTTATCAGAATGAATGTGTGTGTTCTATGTAACACATCTCCTATTGCCTATTTGGTTTTGAGGAACAAAAAGATGGTTCCTTCTAGTTGCAAGTCCTTTAGGGGGAATCCATTATCTACCAACTTCATTTGTGATACTTAAGGTTGATATTATGTTCCTTGTAGAGAAGCAATTTGCTTTTATAATTAAGTACTAGAACTGTCCTTTCTGCAGGGGTTAAATTATGTTGCAGCACTTTTGTTGCTTGTGATGAAAACAGAAGAAGATGCTTTTTGGATGCTTGCTGTCCTTCTCGAAAATGTCCTAGTTAATGACTGCTACACAAACAACTTGTCAGGATGCCATGTTGAACAGAGGGTTTTCAAGGATTTGCTTGTTAAACAATGCCCGAGGTATTTTTCTTTCAGTGACTTGACTGATTTGTCTTATGTTAAATAGTTGTTATTTCTTTAAGATCATAAGATTGGAAATACAGGATAGCTGCTCATTTGGAAGAATTGGAGTTTGATGTTTCCCTTGTTGCCACTGAGTGGTTCCTATGCGTATTCTCAAAGAGCTTGCCTTCAGAGGTTATAACAGCAATCATCAGCTCCCTTCCCCTCCTCTAGAAATAAAAAACCTGTCTCATCTCTCTGTTTTTCAGAGAAATAGCAGAGTAAATATGAGTTTTTCTCTGGTGACTAACAAAATTTACCCTTTTTGGCTATTTTACAGACAACTCTGCGAGTTTGGGATGCCCTTTTCTTTGAGGGGGCAAAGGTTCTGTTTCATGTAGCTTTGGCTATATTTAAGGTGCTAGTGCTGTTGCAACTGAGCTCTTTAAATTGCATGAATTTTTATAGTCAAGCTTATTAGCTTGATTATCCAAAAGAAAAACAATTAAGTCATAATTTTTAAATGCAGATGAAAGAAGAAGAGCTACTTCTTACTCATCATGTTGGTGATGTAATTAACATATTACAGAAAACCACCCATCACCTCTTTGATCCGGACGAATTATTGACGGTAAGACAACTTCTTCGTTTCCTTTATTTTTATGGAGGATTGAGAAAGGAAAAATGATGTGGTGCATTATACTGAATGGAATTATTAATGGTTGATAAAGCCAAATTTTTGTTATTGTTGATAATAAAAGAATGGCAAGATTTCACTTATTGTTTATAAAAGAAATTGATTTGTTAACCATATTAGCTCCATAAGCCATGTTCATGAAGTTGTTTCAGAAGTTGAAAAAGACTTGTCTACATTTCCATTTGATACCTGGAAACCTCTTTTGGATGTGGACTCTAGATCTTCTTCCACTTCTTGCTTCTGCATGATGTAAGTTGTTTATAATAGTGAAACGTGCTCAATATAAATATTGCAGGTGGCATTTGATAAAATAGGTTCTATGACAACCAACACTATATCAAAGCAAAGGAAAAAACAGGAACCGGCAGTAATGGCTGAGCTTGACCAAAGATTGAGAAGACTAAACTCAATCAAAATGGATGATGACAAGTAGCAGTAACATATAAGAAATCAAAGAATAGGGTTTCTAGTTGCCCCTTGTTTCATTTATATCTTTTTTTTTTTTGTCTGAAAAGAGGACCCAGTAAAGGGGTGAATGTTGTTTTAAAGGAAGTAGTGGGTGGTTAAATGTAAAGGATTATATCAACATGTGGAGTTAAATTATAAGTGCAAAGTCAGGGCATAGCTATGCTTTTTGCTGGCCTACAATTTTTGTTTATGCTGCGGGATGCTCTTTTGGATTTTTGACGACTCTGTGTTTTTCTTGAGCAAAAATTATTCTAAAATTTTTCCATACCTCTGTGGTGATTTTACTTGTTTTATTTTCAGTATCTTTTTACTCATAAAAAAGGATGTTTTCTACTGTGTCTCTAAGGCACTGTAGTTTTGGGAATCCGATGAATAAAACAATTTTTAGATGACGAAGTTTTCAAAACCTTGGTATTTATTGCAGTTTTTAAGTAACCCATTTTGTTTCTCTCTTTAAAAATCCAATTTTAAGACGGGATTTTGAATTCTAGAGTTAATTAACTCATATGGTGTCAACTGGAGAGGAGACGACATAACATAGCGTAGAACATGTGTAGCTAAGTAAAAATGGAATTTAAACGCTTAGTTTGTAATCATTATAAGCATTTTGGACTTTGACTCTCTGAATTTGTCACCGGCAAAGTCTGGCGACCTTTATTCTTTTAGAGATCTGCAACATTCTCAGCCAATAAACTCATTTTTAAGGTCAAATTTTAGATTTTAGGAGTATTTTGGACTTTCTTATTTAACTAGCAAATTCCAGTTAAATTTGAGTGCAATTTGCTTTTTAATATATTAGTTTTTGTTATTGCGTGCGTAATTTTATTTATTTGAAACAATTATATGTATTTATTTTGTAGATTAACTCTTGAAAATTTTAATTTTGTGAAGAAAAAAATATATTTTGCTGAAATTAAAATAAAAACCACGGCTTTCTTAAAAAATAAAAAAACTTACCATGACGGCATGAAACTATTTACAATTGAATAAATCATAAAAAGAGCACCCATTTACATTTTTCATGGTGAAATACCTATTTGAATTTAGTCAAATATAAATATAAATAATTTCGTTTGTAAAAGAATGCATCATAATAGTGTGAATTATGCAATTTGGAGCATAAATATCTACTCTATGTTGGCAAACACTTTACGGAAATCAAGAAATATATAACTTGAGAAAAAATGAAAAGTCCATTATATACAATAGAATGCTTATGCTCTAATGTACTCCTTTGTAACTTGAAGCTTCTAAGAGATTGGAAAAAGAAAATCACATAACTTACCTATATAAAAACTATATATATATCTATATATATATAGAATTATATTAGTATGGTAAATGATAAATGACTTTTCCATTATGATCCACTAACCCTGTATATATAAAAAAAGCCACAAAATGTTGATGATGGATGCCACAAAAAGTTGCATGAAAACTTGCTAAATACAAAATGCTATGATTGACGGGTTTTAGTAATATTTCTTGTAGGATTAGTAATTTTTTTTTTAATCTTAGTTACAAGAGGAGGGGAGAATTGAACTAAAAACCAAGAGGTCATAGAACCAACATACTATATATATATATAGAGAGAGAGAGAGAGAGTTGTGCTTTGCAAATACTCAATAAGGGCATGGGTTAATGAAGCTAAGAGTGGGTACTGGTTAAGCATTTTAGCTAATTGAAATTATTTTAGTTTATGCTTTCTAGTTGAATGCAAATTTGGTTCATGATGTAGTATAATAAGCACTTTAGTCAAGCAATTGCCATCCATATTTTAAGTTAATCCTGTTAAATGTAAGGCAATATATTTTATTGGATTAGTTTACAGTAAAAAATGATAATTTTAATTATAACTTACAACTCAAATTTTATATGGAGGAATTTTATATTGAAATAAATACAAATTAAGATATCTGCTTAGATCCTCATCTAGTAGTTTAATGGTTAAGTTCTTCTGAGTAATTTTTTTTCTTATTTTTTGTTACATTGGAAATAAGAGTACTTATCTTTTATATATAAATAATGATTGAGTGCTTATCTTATAGTGCATAAATTTGAAAGTTCTTAATTTTTAAAGCCCAAAAACTCTCTACAAAAAAGTAAAATTTTTGGATGAATCAAATTCTTCAAAATTTTTATATGTGCCACCAAGAAATTGAGCTATTTACATTTTTTAAAAGAAATGAGCTTATACATATTAATTTAAATAATTGCATTCAACAATCTCATTTTTACAATTTATTTATTTTATTCAAGCTGTATTATTTACTACCATAAATAGTATTAGAAGCTGTAGCTCTAGTCATAGTGCTACTAGTGTGACATCAAAGTATAGAGATGATGATAACTATTTTTATGACAATATGTCACTAAAGTTAAAAAACAGAAAAAGGAGAAATAATGTGAAATGAGTGTCATTTCTGTCATTAAGAAAAGCAAATGGCTTACATTATAGTGAGAGTTCATTTGTTAAAAATTAGTAGAAAAGGAATTGGTGTTTGTAAGAATGTGAGAGTTGAAAATATATCTAAAATAAGAAAACTCAAAGATGAGATTACAACTAGAATATCTAATGTACAGTCTAAGCAAGTTTCTTTGCTTATTGACTATTAGAAAAATAATTAAAGGCTTGTTTTCATATATTTATTAGATTCCATGTATTGTTCATATTCTTAATCTTACTTTGAAGAATATATGTGTAGTTCAAAATATAAAAAACTAATCAAAAAAATATATAATGAGTGTCATTGAATCATTGAAATACATGAAGATGCTCTACAAGTCAATAACCTTATAATAAAAGTCAATAATCTCATAATAAACTATTCAATAAGACTTGCTATGTTTAATAGATTTAGCTCATTGGACTTACTTTCTATTGTTGATACTCGCTTTGCTTTTATTATTGTTTTGCTTAAGAGTTTTAAACTTATTAGACATACTTTAGAAGCAATGGGTATTAGCGATGAATGGGTAACATACCGAGAAGATGATCAAAGAAAAACTAAATTTGTTCATGAAAAGATGGTGGATAAAGATTAGTGGGAGAAAGTAATTTACATTCTTGATTTCACTAACTCTATTTATGACATGATTAGAGTTTGTGATACAAACAAACTCTATTTATGACATGATTAAAGTTTGTCATAAAACAAATCATGTCTTCGTTTGGTTTATGAGATATGGAATTCTATAATTGAAAATGTGTACGTTGTTATTTATGAGCATAAAAAAAAATTGAATGATTTTTCTTCTTTCTATAATGTGGTCCATTGTATTCTTGTTGATCGTTAAGAAAAGAATAATATTCCACTTTATTGTCTAGTTCATTCATTAAATTCAAAGTAAATTTCTATTTCAATTCTTTAATTCTTCCTTGCTAAGTCTTTTTTTTTTTAATTTTTTTTTTCTGTTTATATAACTTTTGAAGGTTTTATAGCGATAAATGGCTTCAAGAAGGAAAGGAAAAGTGCCTCCACATATGAATAGAAAAGTACTTATAGAAATAAATAAATCTTTTAGGAGGATTTTTTTTTTGGATTATGAGTTTGTTAAAACTTATGATGAGTATGTTAACTTTTCTCTGAAAAGTGGGTCATGTAGTGATCCGGATTCTATATATGACATTGACCCTAAAAATGGTGAGCATACTATAGTTCAAGTGCACTTTTGCTTTAAAGATTGGCTTTTATTCATTCATTAGGAAGGAATAAATTAAACTCCAAAATGTGTTGAAGATTTAGTTTTTATTCACTACAGGAAAACACTTCCCAATATTATAATGAGGATACTAAACTATAGAAGGCTTATGGCCCCAAAATCTAAACTTTTTCAAATTTTGACAAAATTAATTAATCTTTTTTAATTTTGGCAAAATTAGTTAAAATTGATAAAACTTTGACAAATTTAATCAAAATTCAAATTGGTCAAAATAAAATGATATATCACGTGAAATGACAAACCAACTAACATAAATTTTTATAAAAAATAGTAAAATCAGTTAACATTAGTTATTAGTATTAATTAATATTATTTTAACCCAATATTTTAATGTGATACGTCATTCTATTTTTCTAATTTGAATTTTGGCTAAATTTGCTAAAATTTTATCAATTTTGATTAATTTTGCTAAAATTAAAAAGGGTTGGCCAATTCTATCAAAACTCAAAAGTTTGAATTTTAGGAGCCAATAAGTCAATAGAGAATATTGGTGGTGATGACTTTGGTCTTGTTGAGTTTGTCAATATATGTTTAGATGAATCAAAATGAGAGATTGTATTATTCAATGAAGATGCTATTTAAAACATGAAAAAGGAGAATAATGAAATTTAAAAAGTTTTATACATTTTTAACCTTATATTTTCTATTTTGGATAAATTTTCTAAATTAATTTTGGAATTAATATTTATATTTTAAATACTTAGTTTATTATTACCATCGTATTTTCTTTTTATAATTAATATTGATTTGGATAGTTATTTTTGATAGAATTATTTTGTATGATTTATTTTTTTGCTTCAATAACAATTATAAATTTATATATGAAAGAAAATACATTTATAAATATATCTTAACATTTTTCTATATCTAAACATTTTCGTGACATTTTGTTTCCTATATTTTTAAAAATATCATTTTCTTATATCCATTTTTGCATTTCTCACATTTTTCATTTTTATGCTAGCTAGAATAGCAATGGTAGTTGAGAAATTAATTTAAGAAAAATAAAAAGGAAATACTTTTATTTCAAAGAAGCATAAGTGAGTAGAGAAATTTTGAGATGAATAATTCCTATGATCATTGAAATATAACACTTATTCTATAGTTATCATTAAAAAAAATAATTATATTCAATTAAATCACTATACTTTGATTTCTATTCTATTGTGATTTATTAATTAATTTTCTTATGATTTTTCTACTCAATTGATTCTTTATTTTTAATTTTTTATTATAATTTATAAAAATAAAATTTAAATTTCACATGAATTAAAATCTAAAATAATTTAATAATAAAATAAAAAATAAGTCAATAAATTATGAAAAATCAAAATAAAAAATTTAATGATTCAATTAAATAAAATCATTATTTAATGACCACCAAACTCTTTAATGCCTACTATAGTTAATTACCCATTTGATTTGAAATAAAGTAACAAGTGCTATAAATATTAACGGAATGACAACATGATTAAGGGAATCAAACCTAATAGACTAATAATCCAATTTAACACTTAAAATTAATTTTTAATTGCTTGCTTCTTTAAAACTTATTTGATAAATTTATTTATTTATGTTTAGTTAGAATTCTTTGAAAATAATAAATCAAAATTTTTAATTTAAAATTATCACTTAATATGCTCAACCATCATATATTAAAATAGTTTTATCAATGTGACTAATATATGCTTACCAAATCATTAAATTCTCTTTTAAAAGCAAATTTTTTCGCCATACGTATTATTCATAGCTCTGAAAATATAGATACTCCTGCAAGGTATCAACAAAAAATTAAAGATATACCTTTAAATTAAATTAATATTTTTCTATGATTTTATTAGATATAAAACTAACTAGTTATATCACAATTACATATTTTTAATTGTTTCACATTTTATTTATAACTCTGCAGGCATGTTTTAGGCTCAAATTCTAATTATTTCACATTTTATTTGTAACTCTGCAGGTATGTTTTAGACTCAAATATTTATCGTTTATTTTGCACCCTCTTGATAATTTAGACTCAAATATCTATTTAGTCACTTTTTAGTGCCATTGGAATAGTTTTTTCATAATTGCTAAATCTTTCATTAAATTATCATTCAATACTATTTTTTTATTCTTATTATTATTTTAAATCAGAGGTATAATGTGTAGATGATTAATTAGTTACAAATTTCATATATATATATATATATATATCTTATCTCAGTTTCTTAAAATATTTTCATTTTTTAAGCAATTTTGACTTTTTATCTTATAAAATATTAGATTAATATGATTGATAAAATTATCATTTTATAATTTTAAGTATTTAACAACTATAATTATCAAATAAATTAATTAGATTTAACACTTAATTTAATGATTTGAATTATAAAACGATAGTTATATGATAATCATATCAAACACTTATACAACTAAAAATTTTCAACATTTAAGTCATTTAATACTTAAAATTCAACTCTTGATTTTCAATTTTACAAACACCTTATAATATATAAGAACACCAATAATTTTGATTACGACAAAATCCAATAGCTGGGCACTAACCCAAAACAAAAGAAGTGAGTGCTAACCCAAAACAAAATAGCACATCGAAACGTCCAAATCCTCAGAAATCATAGCGATATTAATAGCGATGTTAGAGACATCCATTGCTACTAAAACTATGCATGGTTTAGACACTATCAATTTCATTCCAACTAGGACAGAAACTATATGCATTTGTTAAACATTAGTCAGGCGTGGGTGCTGCTCAAAACAAGTTTGGGTCATCATGCATAAAAATGAGCAATAACTAACGAGCTCCAACCCTGGGTATGTCTCTAGTTTTTAACTCCAAACCTTATACTAAAAAGCTTCATTTTCTAGGGGTGACTTTTTCTTAAGCAACGTAAGATAGGAAGAGCCACATAGATCCGTGTATTTAATGAAATATTCACCATCGTCATATGCGGCCACAAGCTCGTGCTATTTCCATGTGCCTGCAGTCCAATCAGCCCGGCTCCAAAGATATAGTGGAGGTGGGCTTAGGTTCCAATCCTCTATTTGCTTGCTATTCACATCTACCGATCCAGGAAGATAAAATGACTGAAAAGAGTAAACGAAATTGTGTCAACTTCGGAGGTTCGTTTTTCTTAATGATTAGATTAAAGTTATATACTGCCCATTTACCTTGCCTGAAAGTAAGGTATCATCCAACCAAATTAAATTGTATGCAGCAATTCTATCTAGCCTGATAAACCACCAAATATAAGAGTGAAGCAGTTTGCGTCCTTGGTTATCATTTCAAACACCAGATACAGATAAGCAGAAGCCTACCTGTCAGTTTCCTTCGGACCAATAAGAACAATGACCTTAGGCTTAAACTCTAGTGCCTTTCGAATGAAAGCATTAGCAAGAGATTATTTCATACCGAAGGTAGGATTCAGCCCCATTATCTAATAGGAGATGTCACGTGAAATGGTATACAAACAATTAAGGAAAAACATATCCTTAAGCTCTTGAGCTTTGCATGATTATTTTATGAGTCTATACATTTTGGTACACATTGAATCCTTTTAACACTTTTATTTTTTTTATAACAATAAAAAAATTATGAGCTAGCAAATTGATGAGAAATTTATCGACCGAAGTCTAAAAATTACTAGAAACTTTGCATTGTCTTAAACAGAATAACATTGTATAATAGATAAAATTAAAAAACATAGCCATAAAATTAATTTTACTTACTTTCCATAAGTTTCAGTGATTTCAATTGCAGAAAAATGATATAATTTCTTCATGCTTCTAAATTGTTTACAACTTTCTCATTACTTTCACCTTTTGTCACTAGAATCCTTAATATAATTAAAAAAACATAGAAGTTCGAGCACTCAAATATATACAAATCAAAACATCAGAACTCAATAGCAATATGTAAAGTTCAAAGGTCTTAGGAATGTGTCTTTCCCACAATTAAGCTTATGCTTATAAACTAAAATCCGTTCTCTTTCCAGTCTTGAACCATCAGGTAATTCATTCAAACCAACATTCAGTCAATCTTTCTTCTCGAAGCAAAAATCATTCTATAAAAAGGAATCAAAGAAATCTGTGAGCATTTCAATGTATATCCATGTACATCTCAGGTTCAGGGTTTTTAGATTTCCAGTTACAGTCAAGGATAAGTGCATACAATGTATATCCATGTACATCAAACACAAAAGAAACAAGTTTAATTTCGAAGACCACACACGTTCTTGTCAAATTAATGAAACTCAGCTATTTAAATTTCAATAATTCTCAAAGCTTATATTTACATTTTCAAAGAACCAAAAGCATGAACAATAAAGAATAGTACAGAGAGGCATACAGCTTTCCTTACATTGCTAGCATTCACCCTCAAAATTCAGAGGGACAAGAACACCTCAAAATTCAAACAACTAGAACTTAAATTCTCTACATTGTTAGCATTCACCCTTTTGTAATATTCACCAGTAATTCCTTTGCAAAAAATGGACAGCATGTAAAAGCCAAAATATACACAGATAAAAGGACATTCATACAAAACATCTGAAAAGTTTTTAAACTTGCATACATTTAGGTTAGATAAATATTTGCCAACATTCAGCTCTTTGCAAAGACATATTTGCAATTCCTTCAGAAAAGGAGCTTTACCAAATGAAGTCCAAAATACCTTCATGTCCTTATCTATTTGAATAGATGAGAGAGAATGCCAGGGGAAAAAAAAAACAATTCTTTCATGAATAGATCTGCAGTTTGGCACTAATGATATTATCTCAACCCACATCACAGCATGTTGATACCTTATTTAATCTATCCACCCTGAATCTCCTCCAGCTAATTAGTTAGAAATTGAGGCAGCCCTACTCACAAGACTTGACAATTGTAACCTCAACTTCCAAACTGCGATAGAAAAACAATGACAAGATGCATGCTAAGAGAATATTTAACAAAGATGCACAACCAGTTCTCATGGACAATTACAAGAGAGGTCATTAGTACCTTAGCTTGTATAATATCATAGTTTTTGAAAAGCACATTTTCCCAAATTTTTCCAGCTTTCCTTTCAGAAGACAACTGAAACCATTAGAACCACAGCAGAAGTCGACTATCTGTTATAGGAATTAGCTCACAGGGAAGAAGATAATCAAAATTAGAATGCCAATCATATCTGAATCACACATTTAGAGAACACTGAAACAGTAAGATATTAAGCAAGGCCAAGTAGGAAAGGTAAATGTCAAAACTTATCTGTCGATGCTCTCATTCATGATAATACCACAAGAAACAAAATTATGGCAGATACAATAAAAATGAGGGCCATATTTCAGAGATTTTCTTCTTCAAGCTATAATGGCTTGAGTCAGTAAAAAAGTATTCATAGTTTCACTAGCATGCCTGTTGACAACAATTAACAAACAATTATGCCGAACAAAAATCATTAGAAAAACACATTTAAACCAAAGAAGCAAAAATCTCACCATATCACCATCTTGCACATAGCATTGAAGCCGTTCAACAATCTGGACAACAAACTCTGGCTATTAGCTTTGCGTTACCATTTATTTACGGAGCAGGACTCCGATGGTACATGAAAAGACCGCAAATACATGTAATTATATTACAAGTAACAGCAACAAGTAAAGTTTTGGTACAAATAATTTGTTCACATGCAAACACAAAAACATCAACATGTATATAACTCCTAGTTTGCTTCATCCCATTGTACCGTCTGGCATCTTGTTTACAAAAAGGAAACAATAAGAAGAGTCTCACAAATCACTAAAATGAATTTTATAAATTTTTTAATAAAAAAATACTGCTTGCACATCAACAGCGTTAAATTATCATTAGGATTTAAAAATTATTAAGTTGAAGTATTTGTGCTTGTACACACACACATACATGACGAATTTCTATCATTAAGATTTAAAAATTGTTAAGTTGAAGCATTCATGCTTGTACACACACACACACACACATGAGAGGAATTTCCTTGTTTGGACACTAATTTCTGCTGTAAATTAATTTTGAACAATTAATACATTCTAAAATCTGACCAGCCTATGTATTTCAGACTTGATATGGATATGGATATGGATTTCAAACAATTTGGATGCTTCAAAGTAACTTTAAATTTGTTAGGGCATATTGAAAGGAATAGGTGTCTTGACTTGTACTATATATGATCACAAGAACAAACACTTCCAGGCAAAGAGAGGATAAAATATCAAAATATCCATGACCAACCAACCTCAAAAATGGTTACGCCCATAAAGTAGTCTAAAAGCAAAAATTGACATCTCTAGTTCTTAACATCATTGCTAACATGATAACACTGTTGTGGAATGCTTTCAGCATCTATTTTTCCAGGCTACTTTGGGAATAAAATTGCATATTTTGTTTACATTTAGTTTTCATATTAAACCTTTGAATCACATTAACATCATTCCAACTTTTTCTTGAAAGTCATAATTCATTCTAAAATATGTTGAGTGCATATTTCTAGTATTAAGCTGACTGAGTGCTAATTCAGCCACAGCACATCCATCTCTGTTATGATTATTGTTTTAAGGCCCACTTATACTGTCAACCCCACAGAAGTGATTGCAGAATGTATAGCATGCTAAATGTAAAATGGAGAGACAAATATTTACCTCATTAAGTTCTCCCACTTGGGTAGAATGGCAACCATAAGAAGTATAGCACGCTCCATAAAGAAAAGGTGAAAGGTAGACTCTAAATTTGGTCTATAAAACAAGAACGAGTGATCTGTATGCTTTCATATTGTCTATAAAACAAGAGTATCAGTATGCTTTCATAAGTACACTTTACATTGCCATATGATAAAATAACCATATGTCTAAGGTGAGCTTTCAGAGATGAATAAAATTTAATGCAATAATTACTAACCAAAGGGTCATGAATAATTTTATATAATTCCAAAGCTTGGATTGACAACTACAATTGCCAGCTCATTTTAGAACGGTATTAAATATTCATCTCTTTGTTGATAAAAAGATGAAGCTTTCATAATGAAGTAGGAAGACAAAAACAAATTGGAGGAGATGTCCTCTAAAACAAACCTTATATGGACTCCAGCATAAGCAAAAGATTTAAGTAACCCCTTCAACCACATTAAGTTCTCTATATTGCATTGTTAAAAGACACTCTGGTGGTTCCAGAGATACACAGCATCCATAACAAAATATCAAGCATTCCGGAGGTACGCAACATACATAAAATATTATCAAGAAATCAAATACACCAAGACACAAAGCAATGAATAAATGGGATGATAACAAGACACTCCCCCTTATAGCACATAGCGGTGAAGTTACAAGTAGGGATAACAATATTGGACATAATACGAACCAAAATGAAATTAACAAGTTAGGGTTTAAATTATCATGTCCTGTTGATATCGTGTCAATCCAATTATGACATGAAAATAATTGTACCATGTCACAGATTGACCCTCCAACCTGCTAATGACATACTTAACAAGAAAAATGTCAAATCCCACAATGATAAATAACTAAAACGAGAGGCATTGTCTCCATAAAAAAATAATGGAAAATAATAATTGAGCAAATTAAAACTAAGTCATATATCAGACACAAAGTTATGTAGAATTGGCCTAACCTTCCATCTGAAAATTTGTTTAAGAATCTCAGGTTGACAAACAGTTTTTGCATCATCAATACTACATCCTTCTTCTAACTTCTGCAGTGCAGTTTGCACAGTCTGCAAGAAAAATTACAAAGTTAGATGTTTAATATTTCTAGCATCCACATTTCACATTAGAATCCACATTCACAAACACATTAAGACATACTTTCACAGAACCCTCAACTAATCCCAGTGTAATGGGCTTCTCCCGAACATTTTGGGAGCGGAATAAATGTGTATCTCCAGCCTTCCTTTTCTTAAATTCTTCAACATCAAATGAGAAAGAAACCTCATCCATGAGAGCCAGAATTCTACAGAATGAGAAAAACCCAAATATTAAGGAAAGGAACTATAAGGGTTTTGTCCTATATATCAATGCGAAGCACCATGTTAGCCATTTTTGAGAATATGCAGGCAAGTAATTACCGTTTTCCATTTCAGCATCAACTAAAGGCAATGAATTTAGCTTTTTCATTGCTGGCTTGTCTTGAATAGTATTCTTGATTTTGCTGCTTGCAATATTTTGCTGTTTCAACTTAGGTGAATGAGATCCTGCATTAACCAAAGAGTTGTTTCTGAAAAGTAATTTTCTCGAGTCTGTTACGGATGGCCTGGCAGAAACAGAATTAATATTCTTCTTCAATGCTACTTTAGCTGGATCAATCATACTGGATTTCCTTGAGAGCAAGGGGCATCTTTTATCCACTTCAGAGGAATAAATTTCAATACCACTAAGGAGATTTGTTTACCTGTTTTGGACGAGCAGTTCTACCCACAGCAAAACCTTCAGAAACCTCAGTTCTTTTTGGTATCACGAGCTCTTTTTCTTGGTATCAGCTCAGAAGTGTACTTCCTTTCAATTTTAGGAAATATTAGATGGTCTCTAGCAGGAGTCTTTAGTTGATTTCCAATCTCATGGTCTCCGGTTAAAACAATTTGCATCCATGAGCCATAAGTCATCTGATGAATGTTGTATAAAACAAACAACTTGCCTTCATTAGAATAGAATTTCCGAAAAGAAACTTACTAGCAGTATATCAGAATCCTTTGATAAATGACCTTCGCAAGCCCTTGCTATATATGTTCATTACTATCACATTCAAAAGTGATTTCCCTAAAGATAAAGCCAACATGTCAAAAACCACTAACTTATAGATAATTTTTTTAAGGCCTGATAACCAAAAAAAAATTCTGAACTTAGAATTATTAGTTTGCTGCAATTTTAGTCTCATTACCCTGCAATCCACTGAGCTTGAGTTAACAGCCACATTGGCATATTTAACCCTGATTTCAACAGCAAGGTAATGGGGCTAAAATTGCCAAGAAAAAAAATATCTCATTAACAAAATTCTGAACAGCACTAAAGGAATTTATGTTTTTGGTCATTAAGCCTCTTCAAAGAGCCGCATACAGGAACTGAAGTGAAAACTAAAAGGATATACCCACGTAAGCATTTCCTGTGATATGCTTTAGGAAAACGTCAGCACATTGCAAATTCCATTGCATCAACATCAGCGACTTTGCGTTGGCTACAAACAAAACATTTATCAGCAGGACAAGTGAAAGACTCCCCTGCGGCAATTTTCGCTCCAAGTTCTTCTGCTTGAGTTTGATTAGCAGGATGAGGCAGTCTTGCAACACATTCTGGATGGTAGAAATGGCCACACGTAGCAGAAGCACAAGGGAAGACATAGAGGACAGTGCCCAAAGAAAAAATAAAAGAAGTTAGTATATATAAACATGTATAGTACTTAAGGTACCCTATGTTTCACCCGAAATATATGGATTGATCATCATCTTAATAAGAAAAGGTGCTCTTTCCATTGTTATATAGAATTTCACAACAAGAGCAGACATCAATATTCATCATATATTGAATAGAAAATTATTATTTTTTAAGAAAAAAAAAAGTGTTTGAAAAGATCAATGAGAGAATCAACACTACTGCTGTAGTCGAAAATCCTATGGCTAAGCGTACAGCAGTAATATTTTCTAAAACAATGTTACCCTCCACATTGTAAAATCATTTTAAGGTGATCCATTGCACAGCCGAATTGCTCAGAGCTCATCATAATAATCCACACCTAACATACTAACAGAATAAGTTATTCCAAACTTAAAGACAACCACAAATTATCATAATATTTCTCTTTAACTTTCCTATGCCTAAAGTTATAGTAGACACCTTTTTATGTAATAAACTAATAATACATTTTAACCAACATAAAATATAAATCAACAAAAAGTTTGCCAAAGCTCATAATGATGATAAAAAAAAAAAAAAGAAAAACAGAACAAAAATCACACCTCTTGACTAGAAGATCTAGCAGAAACACCCAATCTGCCACAAGCAAAGCATTGATGTTTCTGATGACGACAATTTTTACACAAAAATATTGGAATTGCCTGCACATGACCAAAACCCCTTAGAAATAGAAGTATTGACTCTGTCCAATTATGCAGATGAAATTTTGCTTGAAATGCTTAGGAGCACAAAGGCAACTATTTTATGTATATAGGAAGTCTTTTAAAGTTATAGTAATAGAAATAGAAGAGAGACAAGTGAAGAAGAACCAATGGTCATGTATCTGTACAAGAAATCCTTACTTCATATTCAGCCTTATTTCTAAAGCCAAGGGATGCACATTGAGAATTCACCCAATCAGCAACAGTTGGATGAAATTATCTCAAGCACCTCCTCCCATTACAACTGCATTAAATCAGAACAACTCAATCAAAAGCAGATACAATAGGAAAAACTAAGATAAACTAACAGTGTGTTATTGGGTAAGCCAAGAGAAAGCCATCCCCCAGCCTTCAGTAGGATCTTAAAATGAGACATAAGGTGTAAAACAGATGAGCTCATCTTAGAGCCAACAATTAGAAGATCCGCATAATTACGCTCAATGAAATAAAGCTGAAGAGCTGCAGCTCTGCTTTTGACAAGATATTAGAGCATAATAGAAGAAATAAGTGGCATGATCCAACTCAAGCAGTCAGCCCACAGCCTAAGTCACAACTACACTACTGCTGTATGCATCAGCAAATGCTCAATGCTCAACATTTTTCATCTGAACAATTAACATACTCTATTTGCAACCTAGTAAAAAATTTGTTTTCTGCTGAAATAAGAGCCCTTCAGAGCAACCTGCTGCTGTAAGTAGTCGGAGGACAGATAAGCAAATTAACCTTGATTTTTCAATTCCTAAAACAAAAAACTTAATATTAAATAACCAGTTCAAGAAGAATTGGAGATGAACAGTCACCTATTCTATTCTTCACAGAAATTTCTTAAAAACAATGCAGCAATTCTTCTAATGCAATTTATGTTATAGATTTCCTTCCAAAAATCTTATACTATATTTTTAAGTTTTTACATGAATTAAGGTTTGATTCTCATCTATTGCTACAGGAATTTAGATGCCTTCTAAGTTTCATATACACAGGTGAACCACTGAAGCCTCAGTTCTCTCTCTCTCTGGTTGTACTTCTCACTGCAACCAATCTGAATTCTGCAAATAGTTGCAGATTTCAACCACCCAAGTCATTATTTTCCACTCCAAATTCAACCACAAACTTAGAGCAGCTATTTTTTTTTTCACGTAAACCCATATTCCTACATAAATACCACTAATCAAACCGACTTTAATTCTACAATATTTGGGTTTTGAAAATTCGGGCCTTTCATGACTTTTCCTCCATTCCTTGTCCTGCATCTCAAAAATTTAGAAACATAGTACAATTTTTTTGTAATTGAAAAGTTTTATCATGTTTTCACCAATGTTAATATATTCTAGGTTTGGAATGGGAAAGCAGCTTGGAAATGTGGCATCAATTCAAACTTGTTAAATTTGACAGGATACTCATATTTCTCAATCACACACTAAGGTAAACTTCTTTGTCACCACCAACAATTGCATGCTAATCTGTATTCCTGCTATTCTTTGAGTATAGCAAAGCTCCAAACCATGAGTGGAGGGCCTGCTAAGAATGCTGTAGCCTGGCCAGTTCCAGGGAAGTTGCACATGGCATGCCATGTTTTACTTGGATTCTAAAACATTATATAATTTATGTATTACATGATGGTTTCTGAAAATAATCCCCATGCAATATTATTTTTCTTATTTTATTTGTTACAGTAATCAGTAGTCATACTGATTGTATGCTCAAACCAAGCCGTAAATACGAACGCTAAAAAAATAACAAAACTGAAGCCCAAAACGATCTCCATTTATCACAAGATTTCAAAGTTTTGCCAAATTCGTCCATTTTCATTCTTAAATGCCACAGATTAGAAATGTACGAATATTACATACAAAACTGGACCAGAAAAAAAAAAAACTGTATAAATGTCGCAAAATCAAGTGAAAAAGAAAATGGAATTATGAAATAGGAGCATACCACAAAATGTTGCCACCATCATCGCAAATTGAGCAAACCTGATCAAATATTTCCCGGTCTTCACTGTCATCATCGTTGTCGTCATCATAACCATCATTTGTTATTTCAATATCCTATTAAACAAAGCAAGGGAAATTTCTTTCAAATCTTGAAAATAGAATAAAAGGAAACAGAAGGGAAAGAAAGTATATAAAGCAAATTAAAAGAGGGGCGGACAGAGACCTAATATGCAAGTAAGATATTTATCTGTGAGCACTAAACTTATAAAAAGTTGCTCTAGTCGCACACTTTCCAACAAAGGTGCGAAAAGACTGTTCAAAGATATATAATAAAGATAGTGTTCCACATATCAGATTACACACGTATGCGCAAAGGAGTTAAGAATCATAATCCAAACAATAGAGAACAACTCCACGCAAGAAATTAAAACATGACAAATCCAATCAAATAAAGATGCCCTGGGAGTAAATTACGAGCTAAATTCGGCAAAATGATAACAACAGTCAAGTTATCCAAAAAGCTAACAGAATGAAAATCAATTAACATCAAAATCCGTGTTGCTGTGCTCAAGATAAAGTTAGTCATACCTTAACCTGCATTGGTCAATACAACTATTTTTATAACATCTTCCAGTTTTTGATAAATCAACTAAAATCCTCACATGCAGACATAACGGATCCTTTTCAGAGTTTGAGTAATGAAAAAATCCAGTATAACACTTAATAGTAACAGAATGACAGATCTGTCCATCTGTAAGATTCATTAGAGACAACTGAATAAATGTGATCATGTTTATTTCTTCAGTTCATGAATAATCAACACAAAACCAGTTCAACTGTCAACAGTTCGAAGAAGGCATCTAGAATTTGTATATGAAACCAAAGCTTTTTTTCTTAGAACAAAATCATTTTGACATAAACTGATATCACATCTATTCTTTAAAAAACAACTGAAAATGGTTATCAAGCTGGGACATACAACAGTAGGGTATCCGTTATCACAATTGCATAGAAAGAAAATAAAATATCGACAAGAGTGAACTACCTTCATCTTCTAGACTAAAGAATATACAGACTACAAAGTATTGTGAACAACAAGCGTGACAAACTTAAGATTAAACAAAATACAGACCATAACTAGGAACTCCTATCTTTGATCCTTTAAACTCTTTATCCCTTCTCGCTGCTTCCATAATTAACAGCTTGTGATCCAACAGGTCATGCTCTGATGCAAGAACCTCAGACAAGCTACCAAAAAAAAAAAAAAAAAACAAACAAAGCACAATAGCAACTAAAAATCAAAACAAAAATGTATACAGCTAAAATAATCAATCACAACCAACAAAAAAAAAACCTGAAAGTTTTGAGTAAATATTTCCAAACAGCCTTTTCAGATGCATCCGGGTTCTTTTTGAGGAAATGCAACCAATAAACCACAACTGGCACTTTCCTGACCCTGGGCCTGAAAGTCTTTCTCGGCTTTTAAAGCATAATCCATTTCTTGCCCTTAGTGAGCACAGATATTTCTAGCCGCACATAAGATAGTTTAAACTTCCAAGCTATAACTGGCAAGTAGAATTTCTCAATCCCACTACTGCATGTTCCGCGCAGTACTACTATCGGTTTCTCTAAGGCGGTTACCGCCTCATTCTCGTCCCACAGCACTGGCAAAATCGAAAAAGACACCGGTGCTTCGTTGTCGTCAACAAAATGGTAATCTAACACATGCTGTGGCAAGCTCTCCCTCTTCATCAAAAGATACCATTACGGCTACACTCTAAAAAAAAAAACAACAAAACAAAACGAAAAGTTATGTTCTGTTTGGTTGCCAAGAAAACAGAGAGAAAACAAAGAAAAATACGAAGGGAAAAAAAAAACTTCACAAACAAATAGTAACTGTCTACTCTCTACTATTCCAATTTTTTCAATTTTCAATTTTTGTTTTCTCTGGGTTTTGAACCATGTGTACTAACTGTATTTTCGCATTTTGAAACAACACCAAACAGAAAACTCGGCCTTTTCTTTTATTTTTCTCTTCTTTTCCTGCACTTTCTTAGCAACCAAACAGTACTTAACTAAAATAATTAATGGTTCAAATTTAAAAAAAAAAACTGCATTTTGCACATTTTGAAACAACACTTAACAGAAAACAGGCATTTTAAAAAATTTTCTCTCCTTTTCCTACAGTTTCTTACCAACCAAACAACACTAACAACAATAATTAACGTTTCAAAAAGATTAAAAAAGAAAAAGGTACGAAGGCAAAGTGGGGCTAAGATTTAAACCCTACAACGGGAAATTGGGGACGTCATTTCGGTTGGCTGCAAAACTGCGCGGTCTTGTCGTGTGCGCTTCTTTGGGAAGTTTTTCTGCGTAGGATATGAAAGTTTTCGTATGGCAACAGGTTTTTGCATCTCCGGAAGACAAATTGGAGGGACTTGTTTGCAAAATGCATGCTGGGAAGGTGGAATATGATGCGGTCGCTACCATATTCTACCATGGGTTCTCTTGGTGTGATTGGCTACTGTTTTAACGGTGATTGGCTTATGGTTTTGATAAAATTATTTGAAATTATCTGAAATCGAATAAAAAATTAGATATTTAAAATGAAAAAATATATTTCAGATTAAAATGAGAAAATATTATTATGAATTGAATTGATTTTTAATTTGATTCTGTTTAAATATTTGAGACTAATTAATCAATTCAATTCAATTTAAATATTAAGATCTTATATATATATATATAAAAGTAGGATTGATTTAGATCAGATAAAAAAATTAATAATCGATGTTGTTAGAATTATTATTTCTATTCACATTAATTTGATTATTTTTTAAATATTTTTAATTTTAAATATTTTTTAATATAATTAATTGGGGCAATATATTGAAAACCATGCTCACTCTCAATGAACTGAGAACGTGCTCGCTCTTAATGAACTTGAGAGAGCTATCTAGTGGGCTAAGAGCGTCATCTAGTGTGTACCAGATATGCTAAATACTTTGGAGATGGCGTATCAAATCAAGATTGAAAGTAATAAAATAATATTATAAACAATATTGAGATTAATTCATCATGAAATCAATGGCTAAAATTATCATGTGCACTATATATGACATTCGAATAAAAATTCCCCTAAACTGAAAATGGCGACGGATGGCACGACACGACCACAACAGCAGCATGTAAGTTGTGATATGATGGCTCTGTTACAAGCTCGCCAAATGTTTAACTCGCCGGGAAAGGATATGCATCCAAATGTGATCAGCATTATCGGATATCTCCAACCCACCGTTGAGAGTCTAAACACTTTATTATAAAAAGTAATAGAGACAAATAAAATTTTAATTTATTCTTTAATTTTAAATTATAAATTAAAAAATAAATATAAAGAGAATATTTATTTTTTATATAAAATATAATTAATACAATTTAATTTTCATACATATTAATAATTATTATTTTATTTTTATTAACTTTTTTCTTTAAAAATTTTTTCTCTCTTTTTCACAAATTAATATTAAATATTTTTATAGATAAAACAAAATGAGAAGTAGATTATAAAGAGTTTATCTAATTTAAATAAATTTATTTACTCTTTATATTTATAAATTTTTTAAAATGCTTTTTATTATTCAAATATATTCTTTATTAAAGAGCATCATTAAAGATACTTTAAATCGTCTATTGCATAATTTGATTTATATTTTTATAGTATTATTTATATTTTAAAAATTTTAATTTAATTTTTGACATTTTGATAAGTGAATTTAAAATTTTACTTCACAAAATTCTTTTTATATTATTTATTAAAATTAAATTTTATGTAATATATAAATTAAAGTTAACTATTCAACTTTCAATTTTTTTTATATTATTTAGAGATTAGTATTAAATATATCATAATTAATTTAATAATACGTATAAAAATTAAATATTTTATAATTATTTAATCTTAATTGTTATTTATAAATGATAAAAAATTAAACTTAAATTAAATTTATTTATAACAATATTTTTAAATAAATATTTTATAAAAAAATATTTTTTGTGCTGAAATATATATTAATTTTTATTTATAAAATTATAATAAACTTTAGATTATATAAATTTTATATTTATATTATATATGAAGGACTATCTCTCTCTCTCTCTCTCTCTCTCTCTATATATATATATATATATATATATATAGGAACCACTAATCTCTAAAACTGTTAATATTTGGCAGCAAATGATGGTAATATTGATGGTTAATAATGATTAATAATAATAAATTCTATAATAGTTTGTTTCTTGTTTGAATAAATTTGTCAAAGTCGAAAAAATATTTTCTAAGAAAGATAAAGTTATTTTTGTTAGAAATAATTTAATTTTTCCTTTGACTAAAGATTCTTTTATATTAACCAATTTTTCTAAGTATATTTTTTGACTTATTTTTCTAAACATGTTAAACATTAAAAAACATAAAAATATATTTTTGAAGAAGATATTTTTCATAAAACAAATAAAGCACACATATATGTTAGATAATAGATTGTAACTAATACTTAAAAAATAATAAATCATAATTTTAAGAGTTATTTAGTTCAGTAAGCTCCCCTTTAGGATTGCTCAATAATATTTAGCAAGTATATATTTAATAACTAAAAATAAATATTTAGTAAATATTATCATTTACTGTGATTTAAAAGGTGTTATCTTGTTGTTTTCGTCATGCCTTAATGACATCTCAAATTGTGCAGCTTGCCCACGTTCATCCACCCTCTTGGCAATCTGCCTCCTCCACGTTACTATAAGCTCAACGTTGATACCTTTCGACATGAGGATCTCGGGTGTGTGGTATGGGCACGGTTGTGTGGGATAGGTAAGGACTTTGTATGGTTGTATGTGCTTCTAGAGATCTCCGTGTGCTTTTAGCACTTTGTGGTGAGCTTATAGATCTTAGAAAGGGTCTTCGAGTGGCCTTAAAGTGTGGCTTCAGTAAATTGGTGGTGGAATTAGACTGCTTGCAAGCTGTTTCGCTGTTGACTTCTTCTAGGCCCTCCCTTCTCAAAGTCTAGTTTGATCATGGTAGATATTATTAAACTTGCATCTTTATTTGAGTCTATTAATTTTAACTTTGTCAAAGGGTCTTCTAATAGTGTTATGCTTTAGCTCGCTTTAACTAGGTTGGATTTAAACAAGTATGACTTGAGAATGAATTCCCATTATGAACTCAACACCTTTTATTGGTAGATTTGCCTTAACTTGTTTTGTAAACTTTACCTAGGTATTTTGGCGAGTACTCTTTTTCCCTTTCACGATTTTTCCTTTGGGTTACTTGAAAAGTTTTTAACGCGACTCCTACGCTAAGGTTTTTGCCTTTGATAATAATATTCATCGTTAAAAAAAAACATGATTTAAAAGGTAGAGGTTCTATCTTTAAAAGTATAGTTAAATGTTAAAAATATTTTTATTTAGGTTCTATCTTTAAAAATATAGTTAAATGTTAAAAATATTTTTATTTATTTGATTTTTTAATATTAATTTTTTACTATTATTTATCAGTATACTCATTTGTATATTATATAAATTAATTAAAACATAAAACATAATATATACAAAATGTAAAAAAATTATGGTTTTTTCATCATTGTATAATCTAACCAAATCTTTGACTAAACTACTAAAGTATCAAATAGTTAAGATCATTGATTGATTCTAGTTGAACTTTGATAAATAACTTGTGTTACTAAATGAAATGAGCACTAATTAACATTAATTTGGACAATTATTAGTCAACCATCATTGATTAGTGGTTTATAGTTAATTATTTATAGTCAATAATGACAAATAATTATGGGAGTGTTTGGTTACTAAAGTTAAATATTTTCATTTAGAAAAATTACATTATGAATATAATATTATTTTTGTTTGGTTGTAAAATGATTTATTAGAATGTATATTATTATGCTTATTTTCAACATAATAAAATAGAAAAAAGATTTGAATTATTATAATACATTTATTATATAAATATTTTATTTAACTAATCTATAATAAAAATATATAATTATTTTATAATAAAATGTATAATAATAATCAAATAAATATGTTTAAAAATACTAAAGAACGTAATGTAAGAATAATTTAAGATTTAAATATATTTCTAAAATTTTAAATAAAAAACATGGAGAATTGATATGGCAACAACATACCTCTAGCCATTGTAGTTGAGAATTTTGGCTATAATTTCTCTTAATATTTTGGCACTTCTAAACTCTCAAGTCTCACTTTAGATGGTGTAATCTTATATATTGCAAGAATAAAGTTTAGAGACTAAAATTATGATTTTATATTCGTTCTTTTATCAAGAATGGTTTAATGAGAAAATCATTACCATCATTTCAATGAAAAATATTAAATAATATCATTAATAAATTTAAAAACATTTTTGGACCATAATAAACTTCAACGAGAAACTATTACATAATCTCACTTGGTCTAAATGTTCGACTTCATCCCATTAATTATATTTCTTAAGAAATATATACATGAATCATGGTGATAGGTCCTCTAAGAGCGAGTATTATCATTCTTGTATCATGATGTATTTAGTTTCTTAAGTATTATACTTTATGTGGTAACAAATTTAATGTATAACTGGTCTAATGGTCCAATTTAAATATATTTTCTCAAATAAATTAAGGTGCACATGAATATAAGAAAATATCAAAATATATGAGTTTTAATAATAAACTTTATATATACAATTATAAAATAAAATCAAGTGACATTTTCTCTACATGATCTTTGAACTTCAGTCATGACATGCTCTTAGTCAAAGGATCAACGATCATCAATTTAGTGCTAATATGCTCAATGAACACTTTCTTTTTGTTTTACGGAGTCTCTTATGTCTAAATATTTGATGTAATTGATTCCCACTTTTATTGTCCTTAGTCATAAAGACAATAGCTAAATTATCGTAGAAAATTCTTAATAGCCTAGAAATAGAATCCATAGCTCTATGCCTAGAAATGAAACTCCTAGACCACACACCATGTCAAGTAGCCTTAAATAGGAGAATTCGGCTTGCACAATAGAAATGGTAGTCAATGTCTACTTAACACTCCTCTAAGAAATAACTTTGTTGATCATTATAAAAATATACCATGATGTTGATTTGCAAGAATCAATACAACCACAAAGTTCGAATTTGAGTAGTTAATCACATCTAGATTGTTTGTATGTCTATACATAAACATGTGTCTTTAGTTTTTTAAAGATTCCTCATCACTTTCTTTGCAGCTCTCTAGTGGTTCAGACCTACTCTAATGTCACCCTAACATCCCCACATCAAATGCAATGTTAGGTCTAGTATAGACTTAAGCATGCATAAGGCTTCCAATGGAAAGAGCATATGGGATGTTTTTCATTTATTGCTTCTCAAAGTTGTTCTTTGGATATTGGTTCAAATTGAACCTATCACCTTTCACAATGGAAGCAAGACTTGGTAAACAATCCTCCATCCAAAATCTTTCTTAAACCTTATTGATATAGGTTTCTTGTGATAGATCTAAAATTCCTTGAGGTCTATTTCTATGGATATTAATGCCAATGACATAAGATGCCTCATCCATATCCCTCGTGTCAAAATTTTTAGAGATAAATTATTTTACCTCATGAAACAAACCCTTATAGTTGGTTACAAGCAAAACATCATCCATGTAAAAAATAAGAAAAGCCCAATGACAATTTAAATCCAAATCTTTAGGTGTTAGTATGATTTTAGCCCAAGCTTTAAAAAATTATCAAAATAGGTCCAAACATTTGTGGTATAATTTTTGGTGAAATTTGTATCAGATGATGATGAAATGTAATTATTATGTCTTTTTATGTTTATCTATTTCATAATTCTAGCCTATTAAGTTATCTCAATTATATAGTTTTGACATATTTTGACAATTTTTAAGTGTAAACTAGAGTCGCACTCACATGCAAATATTTGGATTTAAATTACCATTAGGCTAAGAAGAAAACATATTTTACTCTCACTGACCTTTTGGTATATACATTAATCCATAGGATTTTCAACAAATTTGAATGAAGAAATTACTCTGTAAATTTAAAATACCATTGACGAGAGACTTATTTTAAACTGTATATAGATTTCTTAAGCTTACATACCAAGTGCTCACCATCACTAATGGAGAAATCTTCAGGTTGTTTCATATAAACCTCCTCCTCTAAATCTCCATTAGAAAATGTCATTTTCACATCCATTTGTTGCAACTTAAGGTCAAAATGAGCAATTAATGCCAAAATGATATGAAGAAAATCTTTTTTAAATATTTGAAAAAATCTCTATATAATCGACTCCTTTTTTGAGTAAATCCCTTAGCAATGATTCACACTTTAAATTTCTTAATGTTGCCTAATGAATCTTTCTTGGTCCTAAAACTCTATGAGATCCTAAACTTTATTGCTGTTTATGGAATTGATCTCTTCCTTTATAGGATCATGCTACAAATCTAACTCTTTACAACTTATGGCATGTGCAAAAGGTTTCAAGATCATTTTTAGCTCCAATGTCATTACTAATCTTTAGTAGATCTTTTTAATGTTGTACTAGTGTCTTCTTGAGGAGCTTATGGTTCAACTAGTTATTCAAGAGCTTGTGCTAATCCTACACTACTTGATCTATTAGAATATTATTAGTAGCTTACAAAACCTCAATGATTGGTTATTCAATACTAGTTTGTACTTAAGGAGTGCTATGAAACTATAACTAATCTTTCATTTCATGTGGAAGGTTAAGACTCGATATGATCATATGTAGAAACTATGTTCTTGAATCGATCGCTCCTATTGATCACGTCATTCTAAAGAAACTTAACACTTATTAATTTCGGAATCCTAGTTGTGTGAGATGGATAATAAAATATGTTGTCCCTAGGAACCAAGAAGGGGGGTTGAATTGGTGTATAAAAATTTAAAATAAAGATGAAGAGAAGAAGAAAAAATAGTAAGGACACAAAGATTTTATAGTGGTTCGGGCAAAACAATCCCTACGTCCACTCCCCAATCACTCAATTGGGTAT
>CATIWR010434128.1:0-13483 GCA_949677035.1 Omphalea diandra | reverse complement strand
CTACAAGTTTCATGTTTTTCACTCTGTCAAAATCAGAACATAAGGCCATCAAAATATAAGAAAACAGAAGACTGAGATCATCTCGGTTCGGATTTGACCCAGTCCTACTAAAGTAGTCATATCTCTTCACACACACAGAATCAAGTAACACTGTTTCATATGCATTTATATGAGACATAAGGCTACAACTTTCATGTTTTGCACTTCCCCAAATTCCTCTTCTAGGGTTATGAAATCGTGGGTGCAAAATTCTGCTCTAACAGCAAAATCAACACAATCAGCTCTTGTTCTCTTGGATAGCAACTTCCATCCAAGAGCTCTACTTCAATTACTTCATAATTCTCACTAACCATGCATGATTAACATGTCATGAGAGGTTAATTCCAGTTGAGAAGAAGATAAATTACTTACCTACTGTCCCAGAATTGGAAAACCTTATGCAGCTCACTCTTCTCCCTCTCTTCTTCTTCTTCTTCTTCTTCTTCTTCTTCTTCTTCTTCTTCTTCCTTTGCTCTCTCTTTGTTTCTGGTACAACCCATGTTTTTTTTCCTCAAAATCTGACCCTAATGGTCTGTATTCTTATCTTAAATAAGTCAAAAGATTGGGGCTGGTTTCTTATTGGTTGAAAGTTAAAAGTTTTGCTTTTAGTCCCTCTTCTTCACTCCTTCATCACCTTCGTCCATTCTCTAATTTCTAGATGCTCCTTATACTTTTAGATGAGCTCTCAAACACTATTATTTATGATGCTATAATAAGCACACAACATGAAATAATTTGTCATGTAATTATGCAAACACTGCATATATGTTCAAGTATCCCAAATGCAATGGTGACATTGTCATTGTCGTGTTTTTACAATTCACATGTCTAAATGATTATTTATCATGTGCATATGTTCATATGAGATTTCATATCATTTGTGCAATGAATATATATTCATGTGATAATGCCAATGAATAGGGATAGGGATGTTTCATATCATTGTCCAAAGACTTTTAAAGACTCTAAGAGAAAGGGATTTTACATCCTCTAGCTTATAGGCCTCCACTAAATCCCTTGCCAAAAACTATAATGCCAATACCTTTTGTTCTTTCCACTAAGGTGCTAGTCATAACATAAATGAGTGCCAAAAGCTTCATCATGAAATCTAGTGCCTTATTAATTCAAGGCTAATACTCAATCTCATAGCCCTTGATCGCCCCTTAATCCAAGAGCCTAGATAAAAGTCTATTTCTCCTAATTAACTTTTAACTAAGGCTTTTGAGGATTTTAAGGATGAAGTATTATTGATACCTATACATCATGGGATAAAATCCTTAAAGGATGAAGGTATGACCATGATGATTCAAAAGGTACTAAAAAAGACATTAATTTTGGGAAGCTAGTTAATGTGTGGAAGAGAAAACTTTAGTTTTATAGGCACAATTGGTATAGGGGAGGTAATGAAACCTAGGAAGTACTCACGACTTGGTCATCCTTTAGCCAATCATGGAAAAAATTACACAAAGAATCATACAATATTCCTTACCTTTAAGATGTAGCCTTTTTTAATTAAAGGGACATTACACTAACTAGTCTTTATGCTTTAAGAACACTATCCATGATCATTTTAAGAGTGAAAGGCTACCAGACTTAGAAAAAAAAAAACCATGGTAACTTGATAGGAGGCATAATTTAGAATTTTATTTTACTTTTTACCTCAACTTGTCTTACCTTAGTTATAGAAATCTTAGTTTTGTTATTTCAATGAATGTTAATGCTTTTAATTTCATATTCTTACTTGTTTAATCCAAATATAGTGATCGATAAGTTTGGTGGCATAATAGAATGTTTGGTATGAGAAAGAGAAAAAGAATAAGAAAAAGAAAGAGAAAAATGAAGAAAAAAGAGAAGAAAAATAAAAGAAAAGATGAACATCACAAAGGGTACAAGTTGTTTAAAGAAAAGGAAGAAGGGATGCAAGACAACTATCTCATAACCTAGGTTCTAGAGAACCATCTCCATAACATAGGGAAGGAAATAAAAAAAGAACTCAAAAGAAAGGAAAATGTCAAAAAAAAAAAAAAAAGAAAAAAACCAATAGAAGATTTGAAGAAGGAAGAAATAAAGTGAAAATAGGAGTGCAAAGATGTATAAGGAATGTAGTGTAAGCTAAAAGAAATGAAATTAGAGAGCAAGAAAAAGAATAGTTTTAAAAGCCATGATAAGCCCTAGGTAGAGCAAAAAAGAAATGTGAGGAAGAACAAACCTTGAAAGGATGACCCATACAAGTGAGGAAGTTAGAGAAAACTTTAGTTACAATGTGAAGATAAAGTTATCATAATCAAATGACATATCCCCTAATTTTGTGAAGGAAAAGACTAAACAATAAAAAAAAGGAAAAACATTAATAAAAGAAAAAGGTCATAAAACCTTGAGTGCCTTACAGAACGATATTGTAATAAGCCTTAAAAGAAGATCACCTAGGGGCAATTAAGGAAATGTAAAGAGGGAAAGATGACCTAGAGAAAAGATGGAGATGTAATAACTTGTTTCTTCAATAATGAGATTGCCACTAGATGTGTCATAGTTACATTTGCGTTGAATAAATGAGAGCATGGAATTATGGTATCAACATAACTAAAAATGACTAAACTACCCCTCTAACGAACAAAATAAAACATAAAAAAAGAAGTGAATAAGCTTAATAAGTTTAAAGCCCAAAAGGGCACTCAGGCAAAAGTTAAAGCCAATAAAAAATGAAAAATCAAGTGAAAAATGAAAAGGATGAAAGTTCACTAGGTTGAAAACTCATAAGAGAAGCTTAGACAAAAGTTAGAGTTGTGTGCTAAGTTGAAAACCCGAAAAGGTGGCTTAGGCAAAAGTCAGGGCATAAAAGTGAACAAAAAAAAAAAGAAAAAGAGTAGAAATAGATAGCTACCATCTAACTTTAGCATATATATAGAAACCTAAGATCTATGCTTGTGCAAATGTTAAAGTGTTCCCTTGGGTTTAGCAAGTGCTAGACACTAAATATAACTCAAGATTGTATGACTTTGAATTTGATGGCAAGGGTGCTAACTTCCATAAGTTACTAATAACACTAAGGTTTTGTCATGTGTTTCATTTAACTTTCAATTTCTAAAATTTTTTACTTCATTATATGGTTGAGTTTTCTATAGTGCCCTTGAGTAGTTTTGTTTTATTTATATGTTTTAAAAATTTTTTGTTGCACCATAATTAATGCATTGGGCATTATATGTTGTGTAAGGTTGTACACCTAATTTTATTCTAATAATTATTGCTTTTAGATAGTTTAAAGAGCAAGAAAACATGCATACTACTAAACAATTGGCTTTCAAAAGCATGAAGAGAGGACACAAAAAAGGTTCATGGTGCAATTCAGCCTAAACTTCTATATATTAATAAAGTTGAATTCTCACTTTTCAAGGTAAGTAATAAGAAAATTTACTTATAATAAAACTAACATAATCCACTTCATTCATTTTTAGGATGTTATCATCGAAAGCAAAGAAGTCTTTAATAAAGTTAATCAAAGATGGTATATAAGATCAATAATTGTAGCAAGAGCTATCATAAACATCATCTAGGGATAATAAATAAGAAGGGCATACCCTTAACAAAAGTCAAGTACAAGCTATTAAAATCATCCTAGATAAGTATAAGCTACAATAAAGAAGTAACAAAAATAAGGAAGCAACTAGTTTAACACTCAAATATTTATTTGATCTTTCTTATTGTTTAGCTCTTGAACTCATAACACTTTTTAGCTCCTTATATAAGTGGTTTATATAGCTCTAAAACCTAGCTTCCTTTTTACCGTTATAAGAGAGGCTATGAGGAGCATGTATGAGGCTAAAAGCATAAAATGAGCATACTCACATAGGCAACAGGAGCCTCATAAGAAGTTCTAAAAAGGTAATCCTTCACAACATTGAGGTTGCATTCTAGTTTTTCAATTGTGTTATGATGAACCTATGCATAAAATATATAGGGTTATGCAATACAATAATGTGAAAGTAAGGGGTAATATCTCACAATCAAGGAGGGCTTATTTATATGACAATTCGTAGGTAAATGACATTAGACATATATAACTCATGTTAGATTGAGCTTTATGATTTGATTGAATAGACTATGGTAGGATCAATAAGAGATATGAATGTTTGTAATATCCCTAATAAATGAAAGATAAGACTATGAAGTTTTGCCCTATATGGTTCAAATGTTGGAGGGCTAACTTCTAAAGGCTTTGTCAACATGTGTTTTCATGTTAATAATCATTATTGTATTAACAATCAAATGTAAGTAAGCATAAAGAGAAAGAACCAACTAAATCAACACCCTACTTGATTCAGGTGGTATGAATGAGAGTCGAGTGGTTGTTGTGCCACAAACCCCTCATTTGTGCCCTAGATAACACCTTTCTAAAATTAACAGTAGGAATATTACCAAAAGCAATAAGGTCATTTCATTGAGATACTAAGCACACCTATATAGACCACACAAAGCACTCTTAAGACCTAATGCTAGTTAGAAGAAAACATGTAGCTAAGTCATGCATTAGAAACACCTAAGGGCATTGCCTTATCTTACAATAGAAGTAAATAAGCAAGGAAACCCATATGAATTCTTTTGATTGAACTAATACACATTTTGTTTCTTTTTAAGCCTTTTACCATGTCTAGGATCAAGGACTCCAATCTTATTCCTTAAAAAATGCAAATTATGAGCTCTACGTCCTTCAAGTTTCTAACTCAGGTATGAAGAACACCTTAAGGGAAAGTGTAAATAGTAATAGGAGCTATAAGAATTAGGCCAAATAGGAACTAATGATCAAATGCCCATATATAAATAAAAATAATAATATAAGAAGAACAAGAGGGAGGAAAGGAAGAAAGGAGATAATACATATAGGTTGATGATAATAAGGCCAATCATACCACTATTATCCCCAAGCAGCCATTAATAGCTCCTACTCCATACACAGCTAGAACCATGTAGTAATGTAAGAGAGGTAGCATTACCCTAGTCAAACTAAGTTTCAACTGCCAAGTCCCTCAAAGGAGGAAAAAGAAGAGTACATATAGTGTTTTAGCATTAAAAAAACATGGTGTCAAGCAAGTAGAAAAGCAAGCATTAGGATAATTAATCCATCTCAACCTCTTTGATTCTTGTTATAAGGCCTTATATGAAAATATGCTCGGAGTATTTAGTGGAAGTATGAACTTAGGCAATTGAATAATGCACTCCTCCTTTAGGATAAAATGAGTGTGTGTAAAAAGTAGTCAAATAAGATGGGGCCTCTTGAGCAAGTAAGGTGGGTCATTATTGAAAATGAAGTTGAGTTGGAGGTAACATTGCCAATAAGAAGATGGAATATATGAGTAGTATCCATCCACTACTCTCGACATGTATCGCCTCAAACCTGAGCTAAATTATAGAAAGAATGCTAATGAGTTTGAATGTTATATGCTCCAACACTATTCTTAGAAGTCAGTATACCACTGCCTCATAATGTGCATCCTCCCTCCTCCTCCCAAAAAATAAGAATCAAGTTGAGATGAAGAATGCATAAGTAAAAAATTGGAATGGAGTAAAAAAGAATAAATATGGAAAAACAAATGAGTAAGATGGGTAAAGGTGGCCACCTCTAAGATAGTAAGGTCCAAAATATTAAGTTATAAAGATCACAAAGGATTCACTGGTGACTTTATTGTTATGACTTTTGCATCCAGTGGTAACTAAGAACCTTTGATTCTAGATGAATTGACAAATCTTTGATGAATCATCATCTCCTTTCAATATCCTTAATGTTTGGCTTTTACTATTTCTTGCCTGTTATGTCTATTCTTTTACTGTTGCATAATTTTCCAAGCTTGTGACATAGTAAAACTAGCACAAGAAAAGAGATAATTGAGATTTTATGTCATAAAACTTAATACCAGCAAGATAAAAAAAAAAAAAAAAAGCAAGGAGTAAGCCTTACAGCAATTGAAAAGGTAAAGATAAATCAAGATAACAAAGCAAACATGAGAAGAGACATGTCACATATAAGCCTTTGAGGAGGGACATCCTAGTAACAAAATAAAAGATCTATACGAATAAAAACTAGACAAAGGGTCAAGACTCTAAAAAATAGGCAATAATCCATAGAAATAGAAGGACCTCTAGCCTCAGCCTAGTGCATTTTAGAACCTTAAAACTTAACCTGATGCATCTCATAACTCAATTGCAAACATTCAAAACAAAGATGAAGCGAATCAACTATAGAATTTTGGTGAATTGCTTGATATGATCAATCATAAAGGCAAACTGGACTTAAGATAAGACAAGTTCAATCAAGATAATTTAGGAAGAATTGTAATAAGTAGGCATGGTTAATCCCTCATTCCAACTTCAATAAATAAGGTCAAGCAAGTTCCAATATATAAGCAAGCTAGAAATAGTCATGTCCTCTAGTCCTTACGATGAACTTTGATACTTGAATTAGCATTAATAGGCCAATAAAGAGGAAAGACATTGAATAATTATTGATCTAGACAAAGGTGTTTGGCTAACATGAAGAGTAGCTACATAAAAGAACCATAAGAAAGAATCTTTTAGCAAATAGGTGAGAAGCTTCAAAAGAACCATAAGAAAGAATCTTTTAACAAATACGTAAAAAGCTTCAAGTGTCACATCGAATGCTACAAGAGATTTTTCAATGATATTAAGTGTTGAGACTTTGCATAACCTCTTAATAGATGGCTAGAAATCTTAGACAATAATGGAAACTTGCATTACAAAGAAAGTAAGACCAAGAAAAAGGTCATAAGAAAGATGAAGAATTATAAGAAATTCAACTAGGTGGAAAGCTAAAGTAAGAAGAGAAGAACACAAGGACTTCATAAAGAAGACATGTAAACGCCAAGTAAGGAGAAATGGAAACTCACTCTAGGTGTAGAAGCTAAAGAACTAAACCAAACTACTAAGAAATAGTAACTTAAGACATGATATACTTTCCCGTATCATTTTAGCATCATTAAAATTATCTGAATTGCTTATTTACTTTGTTTTATTCCCCTATCATTATTACATTATTTTCTAAGCTCATATTGAATTAGAATAAAATCAAGAATAGAAAAGGTATACTCTCAGTCCTATAAGGCCAAAAAAGAAGGATAGAATGAGTAGGAATTTAGTTATCCCCCCACTAATGATAAACCAAAATGGAAAGATAGGGCAATAAGAGATGAAATGAAATGACAAGAAAGGAAAAGGCATAAAGAAAGTGAGCTATACAATAGGAAATGATAGAGAAACAAGACTCCACGAAAGAGACATGACAGCACCGGTAAGAAGAAGTGTCAAAAAATAGACATTAGGAGAATAAGTAAGGGGCTCAAAGGATAAGCTAAAGTCAGACCAATACCCTAATGACTTTGCAAACCATCGAGGAAAATGAAGCCTTCAAACCACCATCAAGCTTGATGATATTATATCCTTTTATTATCCTTAAAATGCATGAGTATCTTATTCACTTGGATTTGATTATATCATAACATTATTTTCTAAATCTATGTGAAGAAAGGATCCTGAAGGAAAAACCAAGTGAAACTAAGAGAGAAACCTAAGAAACCAATAAAGTAGCCTAGGGGTAAGATTGAGAGAACTAAAGAGAGAAACAAAAGAAAGAATGAGTCAAAAGAAGACTAGAGAGAAAAACAAAAATATAACTAAAGAAAGAACCAAAGAAAATTTAAGAGATAAAATAATATAGAAATCAAAGAAAATAAAATAAAAGAGTTAAGACAAAAAGAGAGAAGTTAGAGGATAAGAAAAAGAAAAGAAGAAGATTTAGAGTGATATAAAATAAATAGAAACCAAAGAGATGCAAGAGGGGAAAAACAAAGAGAAATCAAAGAAATGCAAGAGGGCTAAACAAAGAGAAACAGGACAAATGCCAAAAGGCAGAATCAAGAAAAGCTAGAGTGATGCTAGAGAGCAAAATCAAGAAAACTAAAGGAGATGTTAGAAGGCAAAATAAAGAGAAACCAAGAGCGATGATAGATGGAAAAATAAAAAGAATCTAGGGAGATGTTAGAGGGCAAAAACAAGAATACTAAGTTAGAATCTATTGAACAAAAGCCCAATTCAACCTTGGTACTTGCTAAAGGGCTATAGTGCGACCAACTTAAAATGAGGCCTAAAATGGTTATTGAATGAATATAATATGGCAATTTTCTAACAACATCAAGCTCCATTTGTTTCGTGAAGAGCACTTTTTAGGAAAAAAATTTCTATATTTTTCCCTATGTGGTGCATTCAAGAAAATTGAAAACTAAAAATATTTTCTTGGTCAAAACAAAAACTAAGTTAATTTTCAAGAAAATGACTTTTCATTTTGAAAATAGGAAGTCATTTTTGAAATTTGACAAAGTCATCTAAACAAAAAATAAATCAAATAAACACATACTTATTGTCATTAATCATTGCAATGCTCTAATTTTTACTGATGTCATCGTCACAAGCTAAAGGGTCACAATCGTGATATTTGATCGCGTTGGAATATTGAAACATGAGACTCACCATAAATAGGCCTAGATGTTTTTATTAAACTTTAAAATAGTGTAATAGTCACACCTTTTAAATCGCGATCACGATCATTAAAATGCCTAATAGTACCTAGTACATGTGGCATATGTCAACTAGCTTACGAGTGACTATTATAACTCTTTTTAAACAGGTTTGAACTTTGCGATCACGACCAAAATGTGATTATGATCGCAAACTAAACTAGAATTTTTTGTTTCATTTAAAGCTCGATAGAGGTCGTAATTAGCCTAATAGCGATCGCGATGAGTTCTTTATCGTAATCCTTTTGTCTTGGGTATGATTTGCAGGTCAGTTTTGAGACTTGGAGATTTTTCACTTCCTTTCAATTTTTTAACTTATTCCCATCTTATTTTCTATAAAAATGACACTTAATAAATATTATTACCTTTCAATCTATGTTGTTAAGATTAAAAAAAAAAAAAACATAGTATCACCAAGGTTTGACCACCTTAGTCCAATACTCTCCCCCTTTTTGATTTTGACAACCTAGATTGAATTTAAAACATATAATTCATCAAAATGCATATCCTTACAAAATTTAAGTATTTGGAAGTCAAAAAGAGTATAGAGAAAAGTGTTCCATATGAATGCATATAACTTAAAAACACTTAGGTAATGGATTTTAAAGATTTTAAAATTGCCCCCTCAATCAATGCTTCCCCTTAGTTATCTTAATTAAGATAATATATTATCATTAACTTTCCACACAATTATTCAATTTTCTCTCCCCTTTTATCAAGATAAAAAAGAAGGAATAGGGAAGAACAAAGAAAGGGAAAGTACATACATACATTCAAGTTAAATCAATCGATCACAATGAAATAAAAGACAATGGAAATCAATGAAACATAAGAAGAAATTTTCATTAAGATGATTGAACCCAAGTATAATCAATCAAACCATATTAAATTTCAAACATTTACATGAATGTTTGATCACTAACATTGGGCCTTTCATTTTAAAATCATAAAACAAAAAAGAAACATAAAAAGGAAATGAAAAGAGAAAAGAAATATCATTAGAAGTCAAGGGATTGGTCATTATCATCATCTTTTTTTCTTCAGTCTTTTCCTCCTTAACATTATGTAGGCAACGTGGAGTGAGTTCCAATTTCTCTCGAAGATCCATAATATCACTATAGAGATGACTAAAAAGATAGAATTGTTTATCCACAACTCTTAGAATTTTTTAAAGCTTATTGCCAATGCAGGTATGAGAAAGAGGATGAGGAGGAGGTTGAGTGGGAACTTGTACCTTAAGCTTTTTGTGGTGCTTGTTCACTTCTTTGGAGAACTAATCTTCTTCATTTTACTATTGAGAGGCCTATTGGATCCTTGCCCCTTAAGCCCCAAAAAGATATTCATATGTTATGGGCTTGATGGCTTTAGCATTAAGGATATAATTGATATCTAAAAGATTTCATTAGCTGGATAAGAAATTTTGAGGAAAGTCTCATTTTGAGAGGGGTCAAAGCCAACACAAGTACAAATGGTAGTGATGTGAGAAGAAAGGAGAATTTGACCATGTTTAGACTTACCTAAATGGGCAAGTTGGTCAATGAAAAAATAGCTACGTTGAATAACTTAGTCTTCAACTAAAGGATAAAGAAAACACAAATCTTTTAAGGAAACTTTCTCATTCTCATCATTATGAGAAGTTATAGAGAAAGTGATAACACAACGCAAAAAAAAAAAGGAATAGTATTAAAGTTTTTGGCTAAGAAAGTTTTGGATCATGGCAGGATTCAATGGAAATCCTAAGCCAAAAAGAGTTGAAATCAAGATTGAGTTGAGTGAGATGAAATGCTCTTGCAATTCGGAAAATAAAAGATGAAATAGAGAAAGGCAAAAGAAATGGAGAAGGGTTTGCCAAACCATCAAAAGAAAAGCCCATACATACCTAGTTCATGATTGGCATCCTTGTTAATCACCATGGTGGCTAAGAACTCTCTTGTAACTTTGTCATAGCCCGGTTCCTCCCTATAAATAAATTCCTCCCATCTGAGCTTGGACAGATAAGCATAGAATTTGGACATAATAGAGAGAGTGTTGAAGGCAAATTGAGATGGGATCTTGTTGGGCAGAATCAATTTGCACTTGATGAATTCATACTATGTTTTCTCTTCTTAAGTTACTATTTTCATCAAATGAAGAGGAGGTTTAGAAAGGGGTGAGGATGAGTTCATTGGGGCTTTACCCTTGCTGGTGTCCTTAGTTGGTTTTTTTTTTTTTTAGTGCTATAAGGAAGAAGAAGGTGCTTGAGAGAACGATAAGAAGAAGATAGTTTTAAGAGAAAGTGAGAGAATTTAAGAGAGGTGAGAGAAAATAAAAGAGGGAAAGTGAGAAAGTGAAAGAGAGGGCATAAGATGAGTTTAAATAGGCAAAGGAAGGAAGAAAAATGGCTAAAATTGCATTAAATGCAAGAAAAGATCCATTTAGAGTAAAAAAGCTATTACCCAACAAATCAAGTGATTTGTGACCACAAAAGTATAATTGCGATCGCGAATTTTTGACCTCAAAGAAAGCATTAAAAATGGTTGAAATTTGAAAAATTTTAAAAAATCATAGTGGCAAAAGAAAGGTCGTGAGCACAAAAATTGAAAAGTTGAAAAATCAAAATGTCCTGTAAATATCGATCTCGATTTACAAACCAGTTTTAAAAACAAGCTTAAAAATGAAAATTTTTAAATGGCCTTTCTATATAGTGACTAAATTGATATTTAGATGATTGATTCAAATATATGCATATGAAAAAACTCAAATGCAAGTTGAATCAATTTATCTATTCACAAATACACAAACCAAAACAACATAAATATATGTACACATTAAACACATCAAACATCAATCAATCAATAAGCCATGCAAACAATGCAACCTATTTTAATTAAGAGCTCCCATCAAGCATCCCTAACTCCCTTTTGATGAAATTCATCCTTTTCTCATTAAGTGATTTAGAGAAAATATTTGTTACTTGGTTGTTTGTGTCAATAAATTCTAACATAACACAACCATTTTGCACATGGTCTCTCAAGAAATGATGTGTAACATCTACATACTTGGTTTTTGAATGTTGAGTGGGATTATTTAAAAGATTTATTACACTTGTATTGTCACATTTGATAGGAATGTGATCAACGTCTTTACAATAGTCCTTAAGTTATTGTTCCATGTAAAAAAATTGAGTGCAACAACAACCTACTGCCACATATTTCGCTTCAACACTGGACAAGGCGATCAAAACTTGCTTCTTACTAAACCAAAAAAAAAAAGACATTCATCAATAAATTGGCAAGTTTCGAAAGTGCTCTTTCTATTATGTAGACTAATCGTATAATCTATATTAAAATATCTAAGAAGGTTAAAAGATGAGTTTCTAAGATTCCATAAACCTAAATGCATAGTGTCATGCAAGTATTTCAAAATTCTTTTAACCACATGCAAATGAGACTTTTTAGGATATGATTGAAATCGCGCACATAAGCATAAACTATAAATAATATAAACTTTAAAAGTGGTAAGATAAAGAAGAGATCTAATCCTACATCTATACTTCTTCTTAATTATAAGCTTACTTGATTCATTTTGGTCAAGTTAATTGATGAACTCATTGATGTCTTTATTATCTTGCATTCACCCATTCCAAATTTCTTAAGTAATTCCTTTGTGTACTTGGATTGACTGATGAAGATGCCCTCTTAGCATTGTTTAATTTGTAGACTAAAGAAAAACTTAAGCTCTCTCATCATGTTCATCTCCAATTATTTAGTCATACATGTTAGCCTAGTGCACCAAGAAGGGGGGTTGAATTGGTGGCTATTTTTAAAAATTAAGAAGGTGAGTTCTAGTGTCTTAAAGGTGAAGGAGAAGATGAGAAGAAATAACATAAAGGTTTATAGTGGTTTGGGTATTAACAAACCCTATGTCCATTCCCTAATTCTTCACAATTAGGTATTTTACTTCACTAAACTGGTGTTTCCAAGCTTATACCAAACTTCTATAACTTGTGTTTATGGATCACATAATAACCATACAACTTGTGTTTTATAGGCTCACACAACAACCTTTCTCAAGTGTTTTATATAGGCTCACGCTTTAACCTCTTACAAGAGTTTTGAATTTAGGCTAACTCTCAACCTCTTATAGTGGTGCTTATTGCTCACACATAACAATTAATAACACATAAATGAGAATGAAAGAATGAGTAGTAAATTTGTAAGAATTTGGTTACAAATTAATGAATTCTCTTGCATTGATATATGTTTGATAGAGTATTTACAGTTCACATCCATCAAAGAGACATTACTCTAAAACTATCAACAAATCTCTAAGACGTGCTAGGCAGATTTTGCATTAAATGCGTGTCAGGCGGAAGTCACGGACGCGAATTTTCAAATTGCACTGATGAGCCGAAAATCACAGCAAAGAACCCCATCTTGTGTCTTATGGCTAGTCCACATGTCAGCTTTTCATTGGTTATCCAAGAAATGTAGTTGTTGTGTTCTACCTGCTTCTTAAAAGTCACGATCTCGAGCTGTCTTTGCCTTGGGTGCAACCAAGACCGCAAATTTCTCTATTTGAAGAGGAAATTACATCTTCTTGAGTCACAGTCTCGACCATGAATTCACCCTCATATTTTTGATATTCAACAGATACCCTGGACACTTGGCGTGTTGTGGCTGAGACTTTAGCTCCCTCCTTTGTCACGATGAAAGTTGTGATCGCAAACCAGATGCGATACCCACTGTGTTGGCCCTTGGCACCAAGAAGGGGGGTTGAATTGGTGTATAAAAATTTAAAAATAAAGAAGAGGGGAAGAATAATGAGAATAATGAACACAAGCGATTTATAGTGGTTCGGGTATTAACCAACCCTACGTCCACTCC
>CATIWR010434037.1:0-19333 GCA_949677035.1 Omphalea diandra | reverse complement strand
AAGGAATTTCTTGAATTAAACACTTCAAATCTGCAATTGGGGACACAAGAAAGGTTAATTCACAAAGAAAAACGAATTTGGATTGAAAGAAACAAAGAAATCCAACTAGAACAAAGAAACAAGCTTATTTTGCAAAGTTCCTTAATTTAAGAAAATTTTGCAAAAGTATGCGATTTTTTTGAAATTTTTTTGATGAAATTTGATGTGGGATGTTGAATCAAGATAATTTAATGATGGAATGTGAAAACAAACAGATTGGAACTCAATTGAACAAGTAGAACAGAATTGGTGCTAGAATTGCTCAATTTAGTATTTTCCTTGTTTTAAGGAATTTTGGAAAGCAATATGTTCCAATTAGATTCTAATGATGCAAACACATTTTTGGTTGATGAAACACACTAATTTAAAGATGAAAATCAAAGAAAAATACAATGGAAACACAATGGGAACAAGAACGACTGAATTAAACAATGATAGAGTGCTAATAGCAATTCAAGAGTTTTTTTTTTTTTGTGATTTTCTTTATGCAAACGAACCAAAATTGAGTTCTATCACAAAAGAATGATTAATGTGATAAGATAAACTAATTTGATGGGACAAAAATAAAGAAAATAGACTGGAATAAGACAAAACAAGAACAAAGAGAATTAGAGTCCTATGAAGGAGATAGGACCTGATTTGATGCAAAAATAATAAGAACACAAAGAACAACGAATTTTGAAGATGACTTACTTGATTTGAAGCCTTAGTTCTGATACCAAATGATATGAACAATGTTGGATTGATCCTTACCCGTATGCTAAAGCATAGTTACCCACAATCTATCAAACCAAGTATTGGAGTTGTGATCTTCAAATCCTAACTAGACCTCTATAAAACTTGTTTCTAGCAACCTATGTTATAAAGATTCAAAGTTGTGTTAACTCAAACCTTAAATTAACCAAGTCAATTTAGGATCAGAATTAACAAGTTTATGAAATTATTAAGCCTTCACTCAACAATCTCACCAAGTCTACTCAAGAACTCAAGAAGAGAATTTAATTTCGCAAGCAAAATTGCTAATAATATTGATTAAATTCCTTCCCCTTGGCAGAATATGATGGCTATTTATAGCCTTACAATGCTTAATCCTAAACCAATTAGGATTTGGTTTACATTCCCTAACAAAATTCAATATTTTCTAATGTTATAAGGAAAAGGCAATCCTAAACTAAATAGGAAAACTAAGGAAACATTATGATTGGTTAATAAGATTAGACCAAGATACTTTCCTAACTAAAGAACAACTCTTCTTCCTAAATGGAAAAGGAAAAGGATTCAACCTAATGATGAAATCCTAATGGCATTAGGAATTATTGCCAACTAAGGAAATCTCGTAAAAATCTTTGACTTTGGGCCTTATTTTCTTGCTTACATGACTTGGGCTTCCTTTTACATGCCTTGGGCTTCTTTTTACATGCCTTGGCTGAATTGGGTCATGCTTGGATGCTCTCCACAAGTTGGGCTTCATTGTATTAAGTTAAATGCTCCATTTGAAGAGTTTAAGCTCCCATCAGCTTTTAATTGGCTTCACACATCCTTTGCTCTTCTTAGGCTAATCAAAGTATAATTCCTTGTTGCATGAATGCTCCAATTACATCCTTAAACTTCTTTAGCCTTCCTTTTATGATTGGGCCTTGAAGTTGAAGTGGAACCTTTGCTAACTTGCCTTGGCTGTTTGCATCACAATGACAATCCTTCTTAGTTCCTTATCAAGGAAAGAAATAAGAAGAGTTCAACATTGCCTCACAACCCATGAAATATGGAAAGCTTTGGAGAACTATCATGAAGGCACTACCTTAGCAAAATCTAGCAGATTATAGTGTATATGACAGAATAAGAGTTGTTCATGGTGAAGGATAATAAAAGCATAACCGATATGACAAATCGACTCCTATCCATTATCACAAACATGAAGAAATTCAGAAGGATACTCACCAATCATGAGGTAAACTTTAAAATAATTAAATCCTTACCTCTTAAGAAATTTGGTGCTAGGGTATGAAATATACAAAAGTAAAATCCATAAATTGGAAAGGTGAAAACAAATGTCCTCATAGGCAAGCTTCTCACTCATGAGCTCACTTTGAAAAAGGATGAGGAGATGAAAAAGATGAAAAAGGAAAGGGATAAGAATGACAAAATAGAGAAGATGACCTTAGCTCTCAAATTCTCATATGAAGAAAAAGAAACAAAGGTTGTCTTAAGTGAAGATGATAGTGAAAAAGAAGAGGAGGAGCTAGCTATGGTTTCTAAAAGAACTAAAGAGCAAATAAGAAGAAGAAAAGATAGAATGAACTTCAAGAAGGCATCTTCCAACCTTAAAGAAAGGATGAGTTAGGAAACATACTATGAGTATGGCAAACAAGACCACATCAAGTATGATTGACCCAAGCTAAAAAAGAAGAAGAAAGGGGATAAACAAAAGAAGAAATGCTTGAAAGCTACTTGGGATGGCAACTCAAGTGAAGAGGATGAAGATGAGGAAGTGGCAATCTATGCTTCATGGCACAAAATGACTCTTCGAATGAGGTAAGCTCTTCACCCCATTCTTGTGAAAACTATGATGTATTAGATGATATGGATGATGAGCTCTTGGAAGCTCTTACCTTGAGGTGTGACAATACAAGTCACAAATGAAAACTTAAAAGAAAAAAATGTTTTAAATTAGAGGATGAATTTAAATCCTTAAATGAACTTACAAAGGACTTCTAATGAAGAACTCAAAAAGTCTTTAGAAAGTCTTTCTAAGTCTTCATCTTCTCAAAATTCCTTGAAAAAGGAAAATGATTTTTAAAGAGTGAAGTTATAGAACTTCAAAATTTTATTTCTAAGTTTCACAAAGGAAAGGAAGCTTTAGATATATTAATTGTATGTCAAAGACCCCTACTAGTTAGACATGGTCTTGGTCTCAATGGACCCTCCTCATCATCTAGTCCCTTTCTCACTACTTTCATTAGAGCTTCAAAACCTCAAACATCTAGTATTAACATAGTTAGGAGGAAGAGTGCTCATAGTACTAAGCCACCAATGCCTAATGGCAAAGAGAAGGCAAATAAAGTCTCAAAGCCTATGCCAAAAAAGCTAACCATGCATACACCTACACCAAGAAACATGCTCACCCCAACACACATAAAAAGTTCTCTTCTACTCCTAACCATTCATACACATGCTCACACTCACATCATCATAGTATGAAAAGGATCCCTACTCGTACCAAAACTATGTGTAGTAGGAATACTCACAAGTCTAAACTCCAATGTCATTATTGCATGAAGTTTAGTCATATAAATATTTATTGTTATATTAGGAAGGCTTACCTCAAATTAAAGGACCCTTTTAGGCCTAACCCTTAAGGACCCAAGTATGCTTATGTACTTAAACAAAAGTGAATTGCTTATGTTATATAAGATTGTATGGTAGCCACCAATGAAGATAATGATTGGCATGTGGATAGTGGATGCTTAAAGCATATGACGGGCAAGACAAAGCTATTCATAGCCATAAATGAGAAGGAAGGTGGTAATGTCACTTTTAGGAACAATGCCATGGGTAAGGTCATTAGCATTAGAATAATTGGTAATCATTTACTGATGATGTTTTACTTATAGATGGTTTGCAACATAATTTGCTTAGTGTAAGTCAATTATATGATAAAGGTAACAAATTCACTTTTGACCTTAGAGAATGCCGAGTTACCACTTTGGTGGATAAAAAGGTAGTCTTCAAGGGTGAAGGGAGGGGTAATACCTACTTAATTAACTTAGACAATTTGGCTAACCAATCTTTCAAGTGTCTTATGTCACTTGGAAATGAAGCTTGGTTTTGGCATAGAAGACTTAGTCATGCTAACATGGAAATCCTACAAAGCTTATTAAAAGGAAAGCTAGTGGAAGGTCTTCCCAAGCTAAGATTCTCAAAGGAAAAGACATGTGGACTATATCAAATGGGAAAGCAACATCTATCTTTATTTAAGGCTAAGAATGTTGTAAGTACATTTAGACCACTTCAACTTATCCATATGGACTTGATTGGACCTACTAGGAGTGCTAGTTTAGGTGGAAAATATTATGCACTTGTCCTAGTTTATGATTACTCTAGGTTTACTTGGGTATCATTTATAGCTCATAACCATGACACTTTTGATGCTTTTAAAAGTTTTGCAAAAAGAGTTCAAAATGAAAAGGGTTACTTCATTTCTTCTATAAAGAGTGACCATGAAAAAGAATTTCAAAATGAATCTTTTAAATCTTATTACCTAGAGAATGGGATTTCACATAATTTTTCAACTCTTAGAACACCATAATAAAATGGTGTTGTAAAGAGGAAAAATAGAACACTAGTAGAGATGGCTAAAACTATGCTAAAAGAGTATTCCTTCCCTAATTGCTTTTGGGCTGAAGCCATTAATACTTCATGTTACATTGCTAATCGTGTTTTCAAAAGACCTATTCTCAATAAAACTTCTTATGAGCTTTAGAATGGTAAAAAGCCTAAGTGGTCATCCCTAAGAGTCTTTGGGTGCAAGTGCTATATCTTAAATACCAAGGATAATCTTAGAAAATTTGATTCTAAGATAAATAAAGATATTTTTCTAGGATATTCCACCTCTAGTAAAGCCTATAAAGTTTTCAATAAAAGCACTATGGTTGTTGAAGAGTCAATGAACATTGTGTTTGATTAATCTAGTAAACTTGATCTTGGGAAAGGTTCTCTTATTGATAATATTGTAGGTGACTTTGAGAAAATGGAGTTGGAGCCAACTTCAAGAGAGATTGCTAAAAACCGTGATGAAGACAAGTCATCAAAAGAAAAAAAAAAAAAAAGAATTCCAACCACAACAAGCAGAAATTTTAGATCAAGATCTTCCCAAGGATTGAAGATTCTCCAAACATCACCCAAAGGATCAAATTATCGATGATACTTCCGAAGGCGTAAGTACTAGATCTCAACTTAATGCTTTAGACAATAATCTTGCATTTATTTCTCAATTTGAGCCAAAATCAATTGATGAGGCTATTAATGATGAAAGTTGGGTGATTGCCATGCAAGAGAAACTCAACCAATTTGAAAGAAATAATGAATGGAAACTTGTTCCTAGGCCTAAGGAACACACTATCGTAGGATACAAGTGCGTGTTTAGGAATAAGTTAGATGAGCAAGGTTTCATTAGTAGACATAAGGCTAGATTGGTTGCAAAGGGGTATAACCAAGAGGAAGGCATTGTTTATGATGAAACCTATACCCTCATAGCGAGATTAGAGGCCATTAGAATTTTCTTAGCTTATGCATATCATATGAATTTTAAACCTTTTCAAATGGATGTTAAAAGTGCTTTTTTAAATTGTCTCATTGAGGAGGAAGTTTATATTGAACAACCTCCTGGTTTTGAATCTCACATCTTTCTAAATCATGTTTATAAGTTAAATAAAGCCTTATATGGTTTGAAACAAGCTCCAAGAGCTAGTACGAAAGGCTTAGCTCATTTCTTTTGCAAAATAATTTTGACAAAGGATAGGTTGATACTACCTTGTTTGTTAAAATGCACAATCATTGCACATTCATTGTATAAACATATATTAATGATATTATATTTGGTGCTATTAATAAATCTCTTTGTAAGGATTTTGCCAAGTGTATGACTAAGGAATTTGAGATGAGCATGATGGGAGAGCTCAAGTTCTTTCTTGGCCTACAAATTAAGCAAACCGAAGAGGGCATATTCATCAAATAAGCCAAGTACACAAAGGATATACTCAATAAATTTGGCATGGAAGGATGCAAAGTAGTAAAGATACCAATAAGTGCTACCATCAAACTAGACAAAGACAAATCATGTAAGTATGTTGATGAAAAGAGATATAGAGGTATGATTGGTTCTCTACTCTATCTCACTGCCTCTAGACTCGACATCATGTTTAGTGTATGCATGTGTGCTAGGTTTTAATCATGCCTTAAAAATCACATCTTACTGCTATTAAAAGTATTCTTAAGTATTTACATGACACATTGCACTTAGGTTTATGGTATCCTAGAATTCATCTTTTAGCCTTTTAGGATGTTCAGATGCGGATTATGTCGATAGCTTACTCGATAGAAAGAGCACTTCTAGAACTTGCCAATTTATAGGAGAATGTTTAGTCTCTTGATTTAGTAAACAACAAGTTTTGGTTGCCCTGTCCACTGTCAAAGCAGAATATGTGGTTGTGGGTTATTGTTGCACCCAAGTTCTTTAGATGAAATAACAATTAAAAGATTATGGTAAAATTATTGATCACATTCCCATCAAATGTGACAATATAAATGCAATAAATCTTTTAAAGAATCCCATCCAACACTCTAGGAGTAAAGATAGTGACATTCGACATCATTTTCTCATAGATCATGTCCAAAATAGTGATGTAATGTTGGAATTTATTGACACTAATCATCAACTTGCGAATATTTTCACTAAACCCCTCAATGAAGAAAGGATGAACTTCATTAAGAGGGAACGAGGAATGCTTGGTGGAAGCTCCCTAGAGTGAAAATTAGATCTTACAAGATGATTCATTATTGAGTTTATTGTTTTGTGTAAATGGATGCTATGTTTGCTAAATGTACACTTCACTACTTTGGTTGTCTTAATTCCTTATGCAAATGTGCTCCTCTATGCCAATTTTCTTGAATTAAGCATCAATATATTAAGTGGATCATAATTAGGAAGGTCAATTTTTATCTCTTCTTCATTTCTTTTCTTGCCTCATAATTTGTGGTTGCTACTTTCCATTCGCGATCACAATTTATAGGCACTGGTCAGACTTTTTGTCACATGTCAATTTGCTATCGGGATTTCAATTCTCCATCGCAAATTTTTTTTCAAAATTCAAAAGTTTTGATTGTTGACTCCTTCGATTTTTAAGGAATTCTTATCCGTTACTCAAATTTTTTGTAATTAGTGATGGCGACTTGAGGTTCACGATTGCAAATTAGAGTAACTATCAAGCATTAACTGATTAGACTACCAACTGATGGCACCCCCTCATTTATTGCCAATTTGACCATTTGTTACCATTTTTTCACCAGACTTTTGCCTATTTAAACCCTTGTAACAGTTTCCATTTCACTTTTACACATCCTCTTCATCTCTCTTCATTTTCTTATCTCAAACCTTCAAACATCTTCACTATTCTCTAATGGCACCTAAAAAAATTTCTACAGTAAAGAAAGGAAATGACATAACCCAACCTTCTAGTTCTCCAGCCCTTCACTTGATGAAAGGGATTACTAAAAAAGAAAAAGACTGTTACAAATCTAACTCCTCCAAAATTATCTAACCCAACAAGATTCCCTCAACCTTTCTCCTTGAATCCATAGGAATCAAGGGTGAAATTAATGGCTACCTATCCAACTCGGGCTGGAATGAGTTTATCTTCTGAGATGAACTCAACTACAAAAAATTTGTTAGGGAGTTCATGTGCATGATTACTTTAAGTCGAAGAGCTGAATCCAGAGCAAGTCAGTATGGGTTGATTTTTTGGGCTTTCAGGGATCCTTTCTTCATCACCTTTAAACAACTTTCTACCCTTTTTAATCTTTAAGTGGGAGATGATATTCCTTTCATAATCTCTACACTTGATATCATCTACTTAGAATTCTAGTCTGAAATATCCATTGAAAACAAACATGACCCAAAAACATCTTTAGAGAAATATATCCGGACCTTTCTAAATTGGATCCTTTGTCGTATCATCACCTTTTTTATGAATGCCAGAGGTGATGGGAGCAAAAAGGTCTCTTAAAAGGGCCTAGTCTTTCTTTTTTTGCTTAACCAAAAAAAAAAAAAACCCATCCAAATTGGTCGATACCTTATGAATTAATTGATTCAAATGAGTACTAAACCCAATAACCAATTTCTTCTACCCTCTCATATCACAATAATTTATAGATACATGGAAGCACTCAATGAGGAAAATGAAAAATTCCTCACAAAAAAATATTTACCATCCCATAATTTCCTTGACTTGCCCTACCTCATCAATGCCAAGGCTATGGACCCAGATTCTTATATCTATACCTTGGGTTTTTTTGGGGCTACGAAGCTTCAAACTTCTCAAACCTGAAAGAGGAAGAAGCTTGTCATAGAAGAGGTACCCAAATCTTTTGCCATCTCTCTCTCTTCAATAAACAAGAAATTGGACAAAGTCATGAGGATGATCAAAAGGAGATTTCTTCTATTTTCCCACCTCCATAATGACTTGGTGAATCTTTAAGAGAAGATGGGTGCTACTCCTTGCCACCTCTCTGATTTTGAAGATTAGGAGGATACTCTGAAAGAAGAAGAAGATCAAGAGGTAGAGAAAGGGGATGAAGGAAAAGGAGGAGGTGTAAATGAAGAAATTGTTGATTCTAGAGATGATTATAGCTCTTTGATCTTTTAGTGTTCTTACCTAGGCTTGTAGTCTTTTCTTTTCTTTTTATTCACTTTATTTCTATTGTAGCCTAAGTTTTGTGATCCTATATTTTTCTATTTTTATAACTAAAAGTATTTGAACTTTCTGTTTTATGTATTTGTTTATGATGTGTGATTCCACTTCTATTTACTATCCCAATTCCTATTTGAATCATGTCACTTATGCACTTTTACACAATTTTAAATTCTGCACTCTTTTTTATCTTGTCAAAGGGGTAGAGAAATAGTAGTAAAAGAAATTACATGACATATAATCGAGGGAAGTTTAAGTTGAAGAGGAGAAATCTAATCTAAAATGTAAATCTTTGGTAAACTTAGTCTCTTATCAAGTATTATGTTAAAAGATGTTAACCATCTCAACTTCACACTCATGCAATTCATTTCCTTTAGTAAAATCAATCTAAGTTGTCAAAATAAAAAAAAAGGAGATTATTAGACTAGGTTGGTTAAAACCTAAGTCAAAGGTCTCTTTTTATCTTCACAATAAAGATTGATAGGCATTAACATCTTTTTTAAGTGTTGTTTTTGGAGTTTTTAAGTTAGGTTTACATTAGAAGTTGGATGGAAGTCTAAATCTCTGGCATTAGGTAAGGCATCCAAAGTTAAAGTTAAAAACCTCTAAATCATGACCGTGACCTTGCAACAAGGATGGATGAACTTGAACCAAACGAATTCACGAAGCAAATTGCAGCTACAATCCAGCCAAGGAAGAGTAGTGATGTTAGTGTTCCTAGTCGTGATCGCGACTTTTACTGCTGTATGGAGGGAACCAAGTTCATAACCAAAACTTTCCAAGTGTCCAAGATAACTATTGGGATATCAAAATTTATGAGGGTGAAAAACCTGTCGAGACCATGACCCATGGATGTAATTTTTCCTCACCAAACGAAAAGATTCACGATCACTGTCGCGTCCAAGAAGAACCTTAATTGCGACGCGGCTTTTGGTTGGTTGGATAAATGCAATGACTATTTTTCTTAGAACACCAATAGCAACACGCCATGTGGACTAGCCGTTAGACACAAAACGAGGTTCTCCATTGTGATTTTAGTCTTTCTAGTGCAAATTGGAAATTTGCGACTGCGAAATGCTAGTCACGATCATTAAATTAGTCTGACAGGCATTTGATACAAAATTTGCCCAGTTTATCTTAAATTTTCATTCGTGGTTTATTAGTAATGTCTCTTTGGTGGTTATTGCCTATAAATACTCCACCAAATAGACATGAATGCAAGACAATGTCATTGTTTATAGTCAAACTCTTGCAATTTTACTTCTAAACTTTTTATTCTTTTTATGCGAGTTAATATTATTGGGTGTAAGCATTAAACACCACTGTAATTATGTTTGAACGTTAGCCTAGCTATCAAAACTGTTATCTTAGGTTAAGTGTGAGCCTTTGTGAAGAACACTTGAGTGAGGTTTTTATATGACCCTTGAAACACAAGTTGTAGGGTTGTGTGTGAGCTATTAAAACATATTGTACAAGTTTGGTGTGAGCTTGAAAACACCACTTTGAGTTAGTAGAACACCTAATAGGAAGAATTGAGGAGTGGACATAGGGTTTGTTAACACTTGAACCACTATAAAATATTGTGTGTTCATTCTTCTCCTTCTCTTTCAATCTCTTAAAAACTTTATCTTCCATCTAAAATTTTCAAATTCCCACAATTCAACATTTTTTCTTCATGCTCAAGGACCAACATAATCCCAATTCAAAAGCTACCCTTCCACTTTTTAGATGGTTGTATATCTAGCTTATTTGGTTGTACATTTAAGACAAGAACCTTAACAGGTAGATGGTTTTAGAACATAGACCTTTATCATTCTCATGGCTATACAACTAACTTAATGGTTTGTACAACCAACCTCTTCGCTATACAAACTACCCTTATGACATCCTCAACCTAATTCATACACATTTTAATTATGATTATTTACATAGATGCATCACATGTCATAAGTTTGAATACCTACGTCATTACATTTTAGGCATTTGAATATGAATATGATGGTTGCATAGTTGCATGGCAAATCTTCATACATTGTATGCATGTTAGAATATCTTAAATAATTGTGTTTTGAAACTTATTAAAAGTAAAAGGAGCATATGGGGATTGGTAGATGGATAGAGGTGATGAAAGAATGAAGAAGAGGGATTAAAAGAGGAAAATTGAGCTTCTAACCAATAGTAACAATCCACTATGTTTTTGCCCTATTAGAGGAGGTATACAAATTGAATTTCTCTTCCTTTAGGATCACATTAGAAAGGAAAAAACATGAGGGGGTGCAACAAAAGAAAGAGAAAGGAAGGAAGAAAGAAAGAAAGACACGGAAAAAGAAAAAGGTAGCTAGCTTGGAAGAAACCCTGAGCTTTTCTAGTTTTAGCAAAAGAGGTAAGTGATTTAATCTTCTTTTCATATGAAATTCCTTCCCTATAACATGTTACACATGCATAATTAGTAAGAATTATGAAGTATTTATAGGTAGAGTTCATGTATGGAAGTTGAAGCTCAAGAGAAACAAAAGTTGATTGTATTGGTTTGATTGTTAAAGAAAACTATTGATTTCATAATGCTAGAAGAGGAATTAGAGAAAGTTTAAAACATAAAATTTTTATTTTTACATCCCATATAAATACTTATAAAACATTTTTACTTAATTTGTTGCGTAGGAAGAGATATTGCTCTTTGATTGTGACAGGTTTTAATTAAAACTTACTCAGCTATTAGTTCTATTTTCTAAGAATTTCGTATGGCTAGAGTGGGAATTAGTGAAGTTAAAAGAATGAAAGTTATAGGCTGCCTTATCTAAATTACTACAAAATTGTTTTGCCTAATATTTTGTGTTAAGAGATATGACTCCTTGATCAAGATTAATCCTCAACCAATTCATGCCAACACAGTATGAGATTGACCACATCTTTTGAGGATCTTAGAAGGTTAACTAAAGCATGTGTAAACATGAAAAATGTTCATTTATATGTTAACTAATTGTCTCTAATGTATTTTTTCAATTGGACTTCTATATTTTTAGATATGACTAAGCTTATGGGGCTGTTTAGCGTATAATTGTACCCTAAAAAGGGCATTTTCTAAAATTCACCATAAATTGTGTAATGCATATTTTGGGATCAATTTTGGATCTGTTGTACCCATATATGTCTATTTTAATAAAAAAAAAAAAGAATTAGGTCATTTGGATTTATGGGGAAAAAGAAATTATAGAAGGAGCCTGCAATGGTCATGATATGCTACTAGAGTACACATGCGTAAAGAGATAAAAATATTACTTTATCATCATGGCTTGATTGAGTGTATTGAAATAGGTCCTCAAGGCACTGAAGATAATATTGGGAATAAGCCAAAACCATTCACAGCTTAATAACTTTAAGATAAATGTAAGTAAATAACAAATGGTGCATAAATATGTGATTGGTTAAATGTTATGAACTTATACTATTTAGATTGAATTATTGTTCAATGAGATGATATTCATGAACACTTTGATGAAAATATTATTATATTCTTGAATTAGCTATTCTTATGAGATATTGATAAATTATGGCTTAAGAATGAAAGTATGTTGTGATATGATATGCCAAGGTCGATTATGTAAGCATCATATTCTAGACCTTTTGATGAAGAGCCCAATGATGAAAATCACTGAACATATCCCAAAATGTAAAGGGATTATTACTAAGGGAAAGATAAAGCCCTTAGGAAACCTTAAAGGAGCTTAGAACTAAAGCTATGACCAAAAGCCCATTACCAAGCCCAAGCTGGCAACTAAGCCCACAGAGAAAGTTGTACAACCCTCCCTTAAACCTTAACCCTTGGAATCTTCAAGAACTGGTCCCCCCTTTAACCTTAAGGTTGTACAACCTTGACAGATGGATTTACAATCCATTCTTAGTTGTACAACCAACGTGCAAACCCTAGTTCCAGGAGATTCATCCTCCTCTCTATGATTAGATGTGCCCATGGTGTTACCAAAACCATGTGTGACCAAAACTATTTTAAAGTCTGGTGCACTCATCCATCACCTATAAATAACCCTTCAATTTGAAGAGAGGGAGAGGCTTAGATAACCCTAAAGTTACTCTGCCAAAATTCACTTTCAAACACCCCTTAACACATAATCTCTAACACTAACTCATTTTAGGGTAGAACTAGGCCTTTTCTCTTCATCATTGTGCATTCTTAAAGCATTTTGGAAGTTATTAAAATCATGGTGTGCCTTTGAGGGCAATAAATCATCAAAGAAGGCATCCAAAACTCCCCTGTCCCCATCATCTTCTTCCCATTCTTTTTTTCTTAGAAAATAAGGGTTGTACAACCTTGATGGTAGGGTGAACAACCCCTCATTTAGGCTGTAGAACCCAGTTTTCCTAGTTGACAATTTTATAAAGTTTATTTTCTTTTCCTTTTGAGTTCCTTCTGTTCTCAAACCCTTTTTTCTTTTTGTTTTTTTTTTGATGTTTTAGTGTTCCAACAACATAATAGGATGAAGAATAACACCTTAGGATTCTTATTCACTTCAAAAATGGAACTCTAACGTGGTATAAAAGTGATTATATGGGTTTTCTCTATGCAATACTTCATGCTTTTTTACTTATGATTTGGTATGATGATCATTATTCTGTTTTTAATCTTTTTAGGGCAATGATCAAGAAAGGAACTCAAGGTTTCGATGATATTGAAAGTCCTTTTTTTCTTGGTTTTGTTCATGTTTCGAGCATGTGAATAATATTTTGGCTATGTAATCCCCTTCTTGATTTGCATTCTAACCTTTATTTATGGTTAGTAGTGCTTATGGATGCCTAGCTCTTGATGGGCAATGGGAGGAAGGATTCATAAATCCTATAATCTCTTTTTTTGATGATTTAGCCTTAGGCTATTAAAGATCCTCCATGAGGCTTTGCATTGCATGTTTATGATTCTTCCTCTTCATGATGCATATACTTGTGTTTAAATGTTTATATTGTCCATGTGATGTGAAGATGTGATGTTATGGACTTAAATACACATCTAAGCACCTTAGCATGGGAGACATGGTGATGTGGCTTTGTTTATGTGTTTCACTCATTTATTTTATTTTTCTTTTGCATCCTTTGGTCATTTTATTACTAACCTTTACTCTTTCTTTTGATGTAGGTGTTCTTACTTGGGTTAGAATAAGAATTTGCTCTCAATTATTATCTTATTGAATTATGCATTATGTGCTTAGATGAATGTATGTATATGTATGATGAACCTTACACTATGATGCATGATCCCATACCCTTTTGAGATAATTATGCTTGGGTGAATGTATGGATATACATGATGATTCCTATACTATGATATATGACCCCATTCCCTTTTGGATGTTTAAATGATTTGATTGGCTTGATTGCGCTAAAAGCATGCTTAGGACCATTAATCGTACTAATCAATAACTTGGTTAAAATATTAAAAGTGAACCAAAGAAGCTTGAAGGTCGGATCCATTATCTAAGCAGTCTGGGGATGCCTAACCTCTTTCTTAAACCTTGCCTAATTTTTGAACCTAATCTCTGATGGGGTGAAGTTTAAATGGGTCTTCTAATCGACTTAGATTAGGTTTAGATTTTTCCTTCCTCAGATTCTTGTACCAACCAAAGTTAGGTGCTGATTCCACATTTTCAAGGGATTGCACCAACATATTATCCCACTTTTGGTCCCCTAATGATCATCATTTTGGACTAAGGGCTTTGAAATTGCACAAGGCTTAAAGGATCCTATGTTAATCAAAACTTGGGCTATATCTAGAGGTCATTACTAATGTAAATACTCCCATCTTTTTTATCCTCTGTTGATCGATAAAAGGATGGATCACACGTAAGATTCCATTAGTTCAAGTGAAACAACCTAAGGCACTAACAATGGTGACTCCATTAGGGACTCCAAAATTGACTTAGGGCTTAATCTTTGGTTCACTTTTAATATTTTAAACTTGTTAAGTAAGTCCACTGCATTCATGTAACCTCCACACTTTAGCATGAACACTAGGTTGCCTTTAGACAAACTGATGGTTCTCTAAACTTGAGACTTAAGCTCTATTCGGGCTTAACAGATTGTGAGGAGGATTCATCACTCATAAGCCTAGTACCTTTGGGTATATCGAATAAAGGATCACAACAATCATCCTCCAAGCTTATAGGAGCCATCAACTATAATAACCCTCTCAACCATTAGGTGCATGTAAGGGCCAATAGTACCTTGGAATAGAGCATCCCATTTGTTTGCATTTCTTCAAATAAGAGTGAAAGTCCTCAAAAAACATGATTAGGTATCCCCAATATAAGCATAATGTTGCCTTACCCCTCTTTATTTAATTATCATCCATATGTAAATACTTGTGTATCCCATGTAGATACCTTTTATGTGCATCCCTCTTTCTTAAAGGGATATTGTTCCCTTTATGCACATCTTCTTTCAAATAATGTAAAAATTTCTTCCTTTTAATCCCTTTACGTATGTGTTCTTTTGAGGCCTTAACTTTTCCTAGTTTGAGGTGACCTTACACATTCTTTGCCCCAGGATGGTGTAAAAATGAGACCCACTTAGAAAAGAGCCACTAGACCTCGTGTGTGGAAGAAATAAGGTTAGAAGGATCTTTTGCAAAGAAATTTATGCATAACATGCATTGATTATTTGTTCATGCATCATACTAATAACCCCTGTCTTACAACCCTCATAGCTCCATCCAAATCCTAGTGGAAAAAAAGGGTAACAGACTTACTGTAAAAGAGTAAAACTCTTTGTCCTAGACAGAAAGTTGACTCAATCATAGAGCCAACCATACCATTCGAGGTCTTTCAAAAGATGATGGCTAACTTTAACCATAAGATGGAAGAGAGGATGACCAAAGAAGTAAACAAGCATGTCAATGAGATTCTTAAAAAAAAAAAAAGAGATATTTGTTAATAGAACTAATAAAAGGAAAACACTAATGGATGCACCCCAATTAAGATGAAGGAGTACTACGAGAGCAAGTTGACCAGGGAAGTGGGGAGTACCACTATTGTTCTGGATAAACTTGTAGAGAGTAAGAAGGAGAGTGTTTGATTTGTGACTTCACTAAACAGTTGGACAAATATAGAGGGCCCTAGGTGCTAAAGATTTAGAGAAGGGAATAAATATTGAGGAATTACTGGCCTGCAAACTTGAGAAGCTACCTACTAACTTTCATATGCCTGAGCTTCCCAAATTCATGGGGATTCAGAATGCTAAGAACCATATCTGTTTGTATGTGCTAGTCATTAAGGCATTTGGGGTTCTGATGAATACCGTGTTAGAGCTTTTTGAGTTGTCATTGGAATAGTTTACCAAGATGTGGTACTTTAACTAGCTAAAAACTGCTAGAGAAGACTGAAAGAAGTTGATAAAAGCTTTTGACAGATACTACGCTTGTAATTCAAATTTGGAGGTTACATTGCAAGATTTAAAAAACAAGTGAGAGCTTTAATGACTACATTATAAAGAGGAAGATGGCTTCAAAAGTGACCACAAGGCCTATGGAGAGAAAGTAAGTTAGGATGAATGTTAAAGGGGCTTTCCTTGGTATTGGTGCTATAATTCAAGGAATATTGGTTAGGAACTTTAAGGACATTAGAGAAGTAGGTTTACAAGCTTAAGAGCTGGAATATGAGTTAAGAAGACAGTTTGGGGGGAGAAGAAGTGCCTCGTCTCAGCCTCAAGTTGAAGGAAACAAGAAGACCAATGCAAATGTGATAAGAATGCCAAGATAATTTACTATTTTGGGGATGGCTCTATCTAAGGCATTTGAGAGGTTGCAGTCAGGGAGCATGTCGTAACACTAATAACTATTATAGGTTGAGGCACGCGATTCAAGATCTCATCAACAATAAGATGATTATCCCACTAAATTCTGGATGGCCTAGCAGCTAGGGGAATCCTCTCCTAAACTATCATAATGTTCCTCCCCCAAATCAAGGGACATTCATGATAGATTCTGGAATTCCTGAGGAAGTTGTCATGATTACTATTAAGGAGGTCATAAAGGACTCTAGCTGTTTGCATTATTAATCCTTAGGAAAGTTGAAATGAAGAAATAAAGGAAATGTAGAGGAAAAAGATGACCTAGCTATGGGAGGAGAGGATTAAGAGAAAGAAATGAAGCAAGTGAGCCATGTGACATGTAGTAGGAAATACTACCCTAATAGAGATGCCCTTAAAGAAATAAAGGTTGAGAAGAAGATAGATAAACTCGTTGTGAAGAGAAGGAAGATGACAATCCTTTTTTCAAATAGTTGAAGAAGATGCCAACCCAGATTAGTGTGTAAAAGTTGCTTATCGTCTTTTTGGAACATAAGAAGACTATGGTTAAGGCTTTGTTGAGTCTGGTTATCTCGAAGGAAGCTACTCTGATGGATGTTGTTGCATTGGTAACTCTAAGGGTAAAATCACTTTCTCAGATAAAGATCTGCCATAGGATGGAAGGGATCATAACTTGGCCTTATTTATTCAAGTTGAGGTAAAGGGGAGACGTACGCCATATGTGATGGTTGATGATGGATTTGAGATTAACGTTTGCCTATTAAAGTTACTACACAAGTTTGGTTTGTCTGAGAAAGATTTGGAAGCTTCTAATAATGTCATTTGAGCTTATGATGATAGTAGGAGGCCAACTTTGAGGGGTTAGTAATGACGAGCATAATTGAGGTAATGGTAGAATTCACAATTTTGGACATTCTGATCACTTTTTCATTATTGCTAGGAATACCATGATACCACCAGTTGGGTGGTGTGCCTTATACTATACATTAAAAAGTTAAGATTCCATACAAATGAGAGATTGTTACCATCTATGCAGAGGTTGGGGAGATTAAATTAGCTTAAAGTATGGTTCTTTTGCATCTTTAAAGGTTTCAGGTTACTAGAGTCACTAATAAGTGGGTTGATCTAAAAGTAATAGGGGTAATGAAAAACATGAAATTTCTACCAGGATAGGGATTAGGGAAGAATTCCTTAGGCATATCATAGTTTTTAGAAATCCCCACTCAAACTATAAGGAAGGAACTTGGGTATCATGGTAAAGAGTAGAAACTAGTAGTGAGGGACTTACATAGACCGCTGTTAAATTTCTTTGTGAAAGAAGGGGAAGCTATTGAAGAAGTCATGCAAAGAATGAGGAGTCAATAGATAAGGATATAGATGAACTATCCTACTGCATGTTAGTGAATTAGGATATTAAAATTTTTAGGACTCATTAGAAAATGAGGATGGAAAGAAGAAGAGAAGAAAGAAGAAAGGGAAAAATATTATAAGGATGGAGGATGATCAAGAATCAGGTAAGCCTACGGCTATGTACAAGCTTTAATTTACATGGTCATGGAATGATAAAAATAAGATCATTGATGAATAGAGGGAGTAAAATACGTTTGATCATAATTTTTAGGCTACTGGGGAAGATCATACTAAGAAGAGGTATGACTCAATAAAGCAATGTGCACGCTTCATGGATCTAGAAAGAAAGTATGCTAAGCCATGCACATTCACTAAGATTGTCTACATAGGAATAAAATTAGAGGACATTGAAAGCATGATTGTGAACTCTATTGAGGAAGTAAGTGCGAGGAAATGCAGAGCTCTGTGATAGAGACTGAACCTACCATGGCAAATGGTACAACACTATGGGAAAACATTCTAAAGATTAAGCTAGGGGATGATCAGATGAAATAGAGTTTTGAGGGAATTTTTAAGGGTGTTGTTGGTACAAAGAATGGGAAAGAGATAGATCCTTTGCAAATTGTTAATCTTAAGGTTTTGACTGATGAAGTAAAGAGTGAAGACGAGGAAAAGGCTTGGGCAAATGAAACTCTATGTAACCAACCAAATGAAGTTGACTTTCTTATTACTACTATTGTTCTTATTTATAGTCTCTTTAAAGATGATAATGTTTTCCACTCTAAGTTTAAGGCAATAAATGATGAATTTGCTTATTTATGTGATATGTTTCCTGATGGTAGTGTGCATGACATGTATCATTTCACGAGCATATTTAACATAAAGTTTGTGCATGCTATTGCACTTAATCTTGGCACATAGTAAAATCTAAAGATCTTGCTCATCATTAGTGATGTTGCACTAGAAGAGCGAAGGAAGTTTGAACAATTGCTCATGAAATATTAAAGGGTTTTCTCTTAGACATGCAAAGACATGCCAAGGGTTGACATGCAAATTACAGAACGTAGAATTTTGACTTACCCATAGATGAAACTGGTAACGCAAAACATTCGAAGGATGAGACCTGAGTGGGCCCAGTTAGTCAAGGAAGAAGTAATAAAGCAATTGAATGCCGAATTCTTGGAGGTAGTAGATCACCCCAAATGGTTAGCCAACATAGTTTTGGTACTAAAGAAGGACGAGTGATACAAGCAATGGAGTTTTTGAAGTTTTGCGAAAAGAAAAGTTGTACATTAACTTCAAAAAGTGTTCTTTTTGTACCTCTAAGCTCGTTTTTCTAGGTTTTGTTATTAGCAAAGATGGAGTAGAAGTTGATGAAGAAAAGGTGAGTGCCATCAAGGCATGGCCGATTCCATCTAGCGTAAGTGAGGTAAGGTCCTTTCATGGTTTAGCAAGTTTTTACAGGAGGTTTGTAAAGGATTTCAACACTATTGCAGCTCCCTTAACTGAAATTATCAAAAAGAGCATTGGTTATAAATGGGGGGAGGCGCAACAACATGCTTTTGACTTGTTGAAATCTAAATTAACTAGTGCACCTTTATTAGCTTTGCCTAATTTTGCTAATACTTTTGAAATTGAATGTGATGCCTCAGGTTTGGGTATTGGAGCTG
>CATIWR010433932.1:0-11498 GCA_949677035.1 Omphalea diandra | reverse complement strand
ACACCTGACATAATCTGGTTGAAGTCTTGATTTCTTTCAAGTGAATACAAAAGCAGCGATCGCGACAGTAGCCTTGGCATGCACTGCGAAATCGTTTGCCCAAATTAATTCAACTATTTCGCAAGATAGCGGTTTCGACCTTCTAATTAATGACCATGAATTAGGATGCGAATTTCAATCTTTGAGACTAAGACTTTCATTCAAATTTCAATACAATCCTAGCTAAATATCTGCAAGATCAACACTTAAAGTGAATGTTAAGACTTATCAATCTATATTGTCAAGATCAAAAAAAAGTTTTAACTTAGGTTTAACCAACCTAGTCTCATACAAATGAGTTTCTTTATCTACTATTACCAATAATAGCACTCGAAGTTCTTCGACCTTAAATGAACCAACTGTTATAAATGCTTTAAAAAGTATAAAATTTTATGATTCTCCTATTGTTAAAGCTTTTGACATGCAAACTATAAATCAATTAGATAAAGAGATTGCCAGAATGTTCTACCATGAGGTTTTACCTTTTTAATTTGGCAAGAAATTCATATTACATTAATTCTTATTAATTTGTTGTTAATCATCCTTTAAGTGGTTATATACCTTCGGGTTATAATAAATTGAGCACCACATTTCTTTAGTAGAAGAAGGCACATGTAGAGAGGCTTTTAAAGCCTATAGTAAGTTTGAAAAAGGGTGTTACCATTATGAGTGATGGATAAAGTGATCTACAAATGAGGTCATTGATTAATGTAATGGTCGTTTATGGAATAGCCTTATGTTTGTTAAAGTAGTGGATTATTCAGGTGAAATAAAAGATAAGTATTTTGTTGCTAATTTATTGACAAATATAATTAATGAGATTGGTCATCAAGAAGCGGTTCAAATCATCATTGGTAATGTTAAAAATTATAAGTCAACTATATTTTTCACATATTTATTAGACTCCCTATGTTATTCATACTTTTAATTTTGCTTTGAAAAACACGTATGCAACTAAAAATATAAAAACTAATTATGAAACATATGATGTGTGTCATTGGATCATCATACTACATGAAGATGCTATGTAAATCAATAATTTTATAATGAACTATTCAACGAGACTTGTTTTATTTAACAGATTTGGCTCGTTCAAATTATTTTTTTTATTATTGATATTTGTTTTGCTTTTATTATTTTTGTCATTAAAATATTCAAAATTATTAGGCATGTTTTAGAAGCAATGGTTATGAGTGATGAATGGAAAACATATCGAAAAAATGATCAAGGAAAAACTAAATTTGTTTGAAAAGATGATAGATGAAAAATGAAGGAAAAAGCTTACTTATATTCTTGATTTTGCTAGCTCTATTTACCAGATGATTAGAGTTTGTGATACAAATAAACATGTTTTCATTTGATTTATGAAATGTGAAGTTATATGATTAAAATTTTGAAGGTGTTATATACAAGTATGAAAAAAAGAAGTTGGATGATTTTTCTTCTTTCTTTAATAAGGTCCATCACATTCTTGTTAATCTTTATGTAAAAAATAATACTTTACTTCACTATTTAGCTAATTAATCAAACCCAAAGTAAATTTCTATTTCAATTTTAAGTTTTTTCTTTTTTTTAATTCATTTTCTTTTCTTTATTAATTCATTTCAGATTTATATTTATTTTGAATATTTTATAGTGATGAATAGCTTCAAGAATGAGAAGGAAAAGTACCTCTAAATATGGATAAAAAAGTATCTATAAATAAAATAACTATTTTAGTAGGATTTTTTTCTGATGAGCGTGTTGAAATTTATGATGAGTATGATAACTTTGCTCCAAAAAATGAGTAATTTGTTTATCATATTCTATTGTTAGCATACATGACACTAACCCTATAAAATGATGGGCATGCAATTATTCAAGTGCATGCTTACTTCAAATGTTGGCTTTTAGAGTATTTGGATATCCTATTTTTTCCTCTTACTATGAAAGAAATTGAAGTGCTTATCCATTTACACATTCATTTATAAAAGAATAAATTAATTACAAAACATGGTAAAGATTTAGTTTTATTCACAATAATCTTCATCTTTTATCAAGGAACACCTCCTAATATTATAATGAGAATACTAAAATGTGGAATGTTAGTGGAATTGACTTTGCAAATATAAAAGATATTGATGTTCTTGAGTTTGTCAATCTATCTTTAGATGAACAAAAATTGGAGTCTATATTTTTTTTAATGAAAATGCTACTGAAAGCGTGAAAAAGGAGAATAATAAAGTTTAAAAACCTTTGTTATTATCTATATTATATTTTCTATTTTGAATAAATTTTCTAGTATTAATTTTAGTTATGAAACTTATAAATAATTAATATTTATTTTTTGAATACTTTATTGATTATTATCATCTACTTTATTTTTTATAATTAGTATTGATTTAGGTAATTATCTTTAATAGTATTTTTGTTATGGTCTTATAATTATTTGCTTTAATATTTATTGTAAATGTATATGCATAAAAAAAATATATAAAATGTCTACATGTTTCTTCATATTTTGTTTTCTATATTTTAAAAAATATTATTTGTATTTGTTTTCACATTTTTCATTCTCATGCTACCTAAAATATGACTTTAGGTTTTCTTAATTGATTCTTTTGAAATAAATATAATATTGACAATTAGGCAATACAACTTAACAATTAGGATTGAATACAACTTAAGTTAGCAATACAACTTAACAATTAGGCAATTTGAACTATTGTTACTCTATTTTGAGATGCACTATGCTACAAAATTAATTTAAAAGTTGCTTTTGTGACCATGCACTATGCTACAAAATTAATTTAAAAGTTACTTTTGTAACTATGTCAAGTGAATTCATATTTTCACACTGACGCACCATTTGTTTTGCCAAAAATATTTTCCACATGTTTCTATGCTTGGGATGCCAAAGAAAATAGGTAAAAAAAAAAAGATTTTCCTAGTCAATAGGAAAATCTTTTATTTTTAGGGAAAAATGACTTCCCATTATAAAAACAGGTAATCATTTTCCTAAAGCCCTCTTTTAACATATCAAAAAAAAAAAAATGCTTCTTTGAAAATCAGTAATCCAAATTGTTGTATTTAACTTTATCACCATCAAGATCACTACCTTTAAAATGTTCTTACTATCAGGATCATTGCCTGCAACATCCTCACCGTTATATATCGCCGACCACCATCCTTTAGATTCAAACACTGTTCCTTATTTGTAAAGTTGTTTTTTTATTTCAATTATTTTATTTTTCTTATCATCTTGTTCTGATTTTCTTGTAATATTTATTATGTTTCTTTGGGTTTATTGGGAAATTTGTTTATGGGTAAATTATTAAATGTTGTGAGATTGTTATTAAAGCTAAATTTATGGGTTTGTAATTATGTTTCTTTGGGTTTATTGGGAAATTTGTTTATGGGTAAATTATTAAATGTTGCGAGATTGTTATTAAAGCTAAATTTATGGGTTTGTAAAGATTTATTACTCTTGCGTTGAACAAATTCGTATGAAGCCTTCTGTTTTTAATAGTCTTTATGAGCTTGTTTTTAACAATGATCTTTTACGAATAACCTCAAACATGTCTATTAGAGAACAAGTGATGATGTTTATTCAAATCATAAGGCACAATGCAAAGTTTCATTTTATTGTTGGATCCTTCTATAGGTCAGTTGAAACTGTTCATCGTTATTTTAGAATTGTATTAAAATCAACTCTAAAATTATATAAGCATCTTATTAGAGATCTTGAAACTTTCACTCCTTTGAAAATATTGAACAACCCAAGGTTTTATCCTTATTTTAAGGTAATAATAACTAAAACTATTTTTGTATATTTTTACTTGAGTATTAAATGATTTTTCCTTATTATATCTATTAATTATTAAATTAGGATTGTGTGGGAGCAATAGATGAAACTCATGTACAAGCAAGTGTTCTTATTGAGCTTTAAGGAAAATTTTTTGGTCGTAAGGATGATACCACACAAGATATCTTGGCTGCCATTTCTTTTAATTTAAAATTCACTTATGTTTAGGTGGTTGGGAAGGAAGTGTACATGATTCTCGTGTCTTAAATGATGCACTATCATGACTAGGAGAGCTTAAAGGTATTACACATAAGACTTATAGAATTTAATTATTGTACTTATACATACATATATATATATTTGTGTGTGTATGTGTGTACTAATATAGCAATGCATATTATTTTAAATTTGTAGGAAAATATTATATTGGTAATGCCAATTATGATATTCAAAATGGAATAATATGTCCATATTGCGGTGTATGTTACCACTTGAAGAAATTTACTGATCATTCACCTAAAAATGAAAATGAATTGTTTAATTTATGTCATTCTTCATTGAGAACTACTATTAAAAGGAGATTTCGTATTTTGAAGAAACATTGTCATGCGATAGATTCAAAACCACAATGGTTTTATGTTACATAAATGGACATAGTTTTGGCAATATAATGGGAGTTAACTCTTAATATTAGACTAATGAGAGCATTCTGACTAATCCAAGATCCAACCCAAGTCAAAGAGAAACGGGAAGAAAATAGAGAATGGACAACAAAACGAGATATGATAGCATCTGCCATATGGAATGACTGCATTAATAACAATTAGAAAAGTGTTATGCAATGTTTTCCATATATTGAACTCTTATCTTTTTGTTACGATTGTGTTGTTTTTTAATTCATTAAAAGTTGGTTCTATTTACTATTTTTTTTTTTATTGATATTTGGTTGTTTTTGTGTTGAATTGGGTTGTATGATTTAAATGACATTTTTGTAATGTATTTTTCAAGTTTCTTTTACATGTTTTATTTTTGAATTTATCATTTCTATTTATGTATATTGCAATGTTTTTAGAATGGCCAAAACAAAGGATGACAAAGGCAATGCTAAACAATTAAGGCTGTCCAAACTAATATCTCATATGATGCTTATGATTGTGGCTAAAGAAGCTTTGAAAAGAAATAAACCATTGTCAACATTCAACTCATAATCTTTTGTACGAGCCTGTAAAAGAAATGAATCAAAAATTTGGAGTTGATTATCTTCCTAAGCATGCGGAAAATCACCTTAAGACTGTAAAAAAAAAAAAAAAAAGAACTATAACGACCATTCTCGCCAAAAGTGGATTTAGATGGGATGATAACCTAATAATGATTACTGCTAAAAAAAGTGTTTATGATGAAAAAGTAATAATACGTTATTTTAAATTTATTTTCACTCATATGTCTATTAATAAATATGCTTTTGTATATTTTTCATACAAGCACAGACACATCCTAATCATGAGAAATATTTAAATAAAAAAATTCAAATGTATGAGGAGATGACATTGGTTGTTGGAAAGGATATTGGAGCTGGAAGTTTTGCCAAATCTTTTGCTGATTTGGATATGCATACTGAAATAGACTCGACTCCTTTAGAATATGAAGTTGAATTTGAAGAAGCGAGAAAGGGTAAAGACACATTTGCAACTAGCATTCATTCAGCTCAAAAAAGGTCCCATGGAAAAAAAAGACGTAATTCTAATGCCAATGATGAGGGAATTCAGAAATTAGCTATGGAAGTAAAAGAGGTTGCATTAGCCATTCAAAATATGAGTAAAGAACAACTTGTTGTTCCTGATCTTTATGAAGAAGTGATGAAAACTAAGAGTTTTGATGAGATTACTCTTGCTACAATTTTTTATTATTTGGTGCAAAATGAAATGCTTGCAAAAGCATTTTTTGGCCAAAAATGCAAATTGTAGAAATATTTTGGTTTAAAATTTTATCAACCAACATGGGAGGAAGTACATTTTTAGATGCCCGTGGATGGAAGTTATTATATAGTTTTATGATTGTCTATTTTGATTATTCTATTATATCTACAATATGAATTTGTACTTGCCACTTGTGGACATTTTAATTCAATATATATGGACTGTATGTTATCATGAACATATATTTGCTAACTTGGCTCACTAATTTTGGACATATATGTTATAGTTTGATGAGTAATTTATGTCATTTATAAAATATTTCAATTAGATAATCTTTTTATTGCTATTTATAAATGATTATGTATATATTTATTTTGATATTTATTTTTTATTTTTAAAATAATTTTAATATTAGATTCATTTAAAATACAATATGTATTTTTAATTTTGTTCAACTAAATATTGATTTTTATTAGTATGCACCAAATATAGGAAAATATTTTCAAATTGATTTTCAGTATCACGACCAAACATCAAAAAATAAGTTATTTTCTCAGAAAATATTTTTCTTATAAAATATTTTTCATAAATAAATTATTTTTTACGAAACAAACGAATCTGAAATTGGATAATTCCTACTAGATTCTATAATAAAGTTTTAATAGAAGCAATTGACAGTTATTATGTTTCCTAATACTTATTTGATTGATTTCACAAACTGAAAATTATATTTTATTGATCACGATTTTTTTTTTTTTTGGTTTTCTATATTTGTGCTTTATTATTTATTGTTATGACGAGATTGTATATTTTCTTTTTTCTTTTCAATGGTTTCTCAAAGACTAAATATATCAAAATAGAAGCACTGAAAAAAAATTATCATAAAGAGTATTTTGATCATTATACTTTAATAATTTATTATATTTTGACTAATTTCTAATCCATTAATGGTAAAATTTATAAAAAAAATAACAAAATACCATTTTAATACAACGCTTCTAAAATATAATAAGTTTTTATTGTATTTTTAAAAATTGAGAGACAAAGTAGTGGAAGAGTTTATAATATTTTATCCTATTTTTTATGTTAATGTTTGATTAGTCCCAGTAATATTTTAAAGATCCTATTTGAAAATTCAGATTTTAAAATAAATTCAATAGAATTGAATTATATTTTAATAATTTTATTATTTCAAAATTTTGTTTTAAAAATATTAAATTATTTTATTTAAAAAATAAGTGATTTAATGAGAAAGTTAAATTAGTTTAAAAGCTGTAGGATTGTGAAAAAAATTATTTGAATTTAAAGACTTAAATAAAATTATTTTAATAATTTATAATTTAATTAGCCATATATTTTATTTTAAAAAATAAAATAATTTTGATACATTATAAATAATAAAACTTAAATAGTTTAAATAATTATTTTAAATAAAAAAGTCATATTATTAAAATAATAAAAATTTATGATTTTTTTCATGATTAATTTCTCATGGCCAAACAAAATAACTAGAAAAAACACTGAGACGAGAGGGTGATGGGAAGCCCATGGAATGACAACCCAAGTTGGGCTTTGAGTTGACCTGAAGGAGGTAAGGTCCAACCAAACGTACATTATCAAAAATATAATCACAGCTAGAAGCAGTGTCTTTGTGAGAGCAAAGAAGCACATATAGAAAACACAAATCATCCCACACTTAACACTGACGCACCCAATATCTTGAAAGCACACAGATTGTTGACGTGGCATGAAATTTCCAAATCCCGCCTAAACCCCCAATTTCATTTCGTGCGCAATTGAATTTCAATTTCCCTTTGGCTTAATATCTCCGCTCTGCCCCTTCTGGACACCTCCTCACAATTCGCATACCCCTTTGCCCTTGCCCTTTCTCTCTCTCTATCTATTTTATTGTTTACTTGATTCCCTCTCTCTCTTTCTCCCTCTCTAACCCTAACCCTAACCATAACAGGTAAGTTCATCGATTCTTACGATTTTCAGCCGTTCCGATCCGTTTTCGTAACTGATCTGGCTTTGGAATTGCAGGATTCGAGATGAAAGGAGGTAAATCGAAATCGGATGCCAAGAGCTCTAGGTACTTTTTTTTGCCGTTGACTTGTGTTGTTAGTCATGCGTTTTGACGCAGATCTCAGATCTGATAAAAAAAAATGGCTATACAGGCTGTTTGTGAGCGTAGATAATATGTAACTTATTATTACTATATATATATTTTAATTTTGTTGCGGCCGCAGGCTCGCTGTGAACAAGAAGCCTGCTAAGGGAGGTAAGAAAGCGGGCAAGGCAGCGAAGGATCCAAATAAGCCAAAAAGGCCGGCCAGTGCTTTCTTCGTTTTCATGTAAATATTTCTCTTCCTTCTTTATATATTATTCCCGTGTTTTGTCTTTATGCTTTTCTACAGGATTATAAGAAAATTAGTTTAACATTTATCGTGAAAATTATAGGTATCTTTATTTATTGTTAAAGCTAAGAATCCCTGATTAAAATTAGGTCATAAAATTTTAACACGGAGAAATAAATTGTGGCCGAATACTATTGTCGTAATTATGTTCATTAGCACATCTACATGGAAATTTGTTAGTTGAATTAACTGAAGGCGTGTAAAATCTCATTTTGTATACATTGACTTGATGACTGTAGGGAAGAGTTCAGAGAGCAGTATAAGAAGGAACATCCTAAAAACAAATCAGTTGCTGCTGTAAGTATGAATTACTCTTCTAATAATTGTTATTGCCGAATTAGTCATTTCGGGTTTTATTTTAATTAACTGTTTTTTTTCCCGTTTTATTTTTTGTTATCTCCTATCTTTTGTTTAGGTTGGCAAAGCTGGTGGTGATAAATGGAAGTCCATGTCTGAAGCTGTAAGTGTCTTGTTGTATCCGAGCTTATTTTATTTTATTGGTGGTGTATATGATTCAAACAACATTTAATTGGTTGTACAGGAGAAGGCACCTTATGTTTCCAAGGCTGAGAAGAGGAAGATTGAATATGAGAAGAAATTGAAAGCTTACAATAAGGGACAGGTGATTTTGTAAACTATGCTGTTTACTGTCCAATTATAATTGTGTGGGAGTTTGCCTATTTCTTAGTTTTTTCTTCCCTCCAATAAAATTTAGGCTGAAGGTCCCAAGGAAGACGAGGAATCTGAGAAGTCAGTGTCTGAGGTCAATGACGACGAGGATGATGATGAGGAGGGCAGTGGAGAGGTCAGTTATTGATGGTTTTCAATTGTTGACTTAATTCCATGTTTAGCACGTGACTGTTTGGGCTGACTAAGCTTTTTCTCTAATTCAAACAGGAGGACGATGATGAGTAGGGGTCGGCAAGGGGGGAACTGCATAGTCATGTAGGCTGTGGCAAATGTTTGGACAGCTCTTGTTAATGGGGCTATTTTGCTTTTTAATTATTTGTTGCTTTTGTCTACTAAGAGAAGGTGTCTATGCGTCCTCTTATTTTCTCCTCCGTTCTTGGAAAAAAAAAATAGTAGTTGTAGAAGGGAGATTGCTTCTGCGTACTTTGCACCAAAATTAATGATTTAGCCAAGTTATCTTTTTATAGAGAATGCGGTTCTTTTGATGTTCAATCTGATGAGTCTATTTGGCCGTGCATTTTGACGTTTGGTTCTGGATGATTTTGCATTCGGTGGTTTTTTTTTCCCGTTCAATGCGCGATCTGACTTCAATTTTTATTAACTTAGCATGTGGCCTGCCTTGAAAATGGATTGTTGTCTTGTGGTGTTGAGTCGGGGTTGGCTTCATTCGTTTTATGATATTTTATGTTGGTTGAATACTTGAGCCCTATGGTTGATTTATTTTGATGTTTGTTTACAGAGCAGGCGTTGAATCTAAAATCACAGGGTAGCTTAGGTGATGGCTGTCTTTCTTTTAAAAAAAATGTGGGTGTTAAAAAGAATTTTGTTAGACGACACTGCTTTGGGTTGATCATATTAAAATGAAATTTTATCTCTGGTTTGTCGTCGTTATTTTGTTGTTCTCCGGTGTATTGATTGATCTAGCATCAAATTTAAAGTAACGTTTGACCATTTTTTTGCATGAAATCAGTATGTAGAGTGGGATAGTACTGTGTTCGTATCCAAATTAACCTATAGATTTGTTGCTATAGATGCTCTTTAGTTTTGGTAAATTAAAGCTGACGGCTAAGAGCAGATGAACAATCCTCATTGCCCGTTAAGCGGGTGTGGAATTGCATTTATCAGCTTGGTCAAAAATCAAATCTATAATGTTCCCCCAGGCGTTGTTTTGCTTCATTAGAACTAGCATCTATCCCTGTTTCCGTTTTGTGACTAGGTTTATCTTAGAAACTTAAATCCCGTGTTTGATGTATCTTGGATGTTGGCTCAGTGTTCCCGGTTTTCGATTCAACATCTCAATTTTTTTGGTTCCTTTTGTTTTGTGTTCTTTGACCGGATGTAAGAAATCTATTGTGGCAACTTCAGTTTCGTCACCGCCTCTTCAATACTGAAAATTTCTCGAGATTACTCGTAATTCAGATTTTGCTTCCAAAATTTCATTTGGGGTTTGCTACGTGGAAGCGTGTAATTACGCAATTTAACGCTGGACAATGTTAGTTGGTTTTATGGGAAAATGGTTTCCTCAGGAGTTGGATTCTAAATATGATCCTCTAGGTTCGTTGAAGCTATTTTGGGTACATACGTGAGTATCTTCATTTTATTCACGCGTTACAAGTTTTGTTCCGATGTTGTCGGATTCCGATTTCAAATTTTTTTAATAGAATCCTTTTGCACATGTCACTTGCGGTCGTTAACAAATTTGTAAATCATTAGCCACATTATATGGATTACAAAATTTAAATATAATCGCAGATAATAATGAATTTGAGATATAATAATTTGTGGAAGCCAATCAATTAGTATCTTGGAGAAATGGATAATCTGTATAGCCAACCACAGGATCAGATGCGTAAAAGGTGTTTCTATCATACTTAATGAGCGCAGTCAGCTCAAACCTTCTTGATAAATCAGGATTTAAAAGAAACGAGTGTCCAAAGGGCACCAAATCAGCACCACCACTAGCAATCACTTGATTTCCATTCTCTCTTGTGTATCCACCAGCAACAATAAAAGTTTTATTTAAAGCCTTTCTCATAGGCAAGAGACTATTTGGTGTCCTAGGCATGAAATTGAGTGATTATTCTTGGCTCTATCACACGACAGTATATCATATTTGTTGAGGGAGTGAGCCATGCATAGGCCGAGAGCTTCAGGGTTTAAATCTCCACAATCGTCAGTCAGCAAATGGTGAGTCTAATCTCCAACTCTATGAGCTCCAATCTCATCACCTACTGCTTTAGTTATTTGTTTTGGAAATGGCACCGATTTTCTAAGCTGCCTCCATATTCTTCCGTTCTATCATTCACCTTGTCTTTGAAAAATTGGTCGATTAGATGATCGTTTGCTCCATGAATCTCCTCTCCGTAGAAACCTGTAATTAACTTCAATCTTCAATTTTACTTTCTTGCAAAATAAGCAGAGATTACAGAATAGCCATATCTATGCCCTTAATTGTACGGGAGTTGTCTCCAGATTGAATGGTTATGAGTTGTAATTTGAATCAACTAAAAGTAAGTAGGGGGCGCCCCCCCCCCCCCCCCAAAAAAAAAAAAAAAAAGACTACGGGGGGTTTTTGGCGGGGGGGTTTTGGTTTTTGGGAGGCGGGGGGGTGGGGGGGAACAGGGTGGGGGGGGTGTGGGGGGGTGGCGCTCG
>CATIWR010433912.1:0-35549 GCA_949677035.1 Omphalea diandra | reverse complement strand
TATATATATATATATATATATATATATATGTTCATGGTATTAACCCTACGTTTGATGCATTTCTATGTTAGTTACATCAATTGTATAAGAGAAAATTGAGAAAATTTAAATAAGAGAAAAGAAAAGAAATTTAATTTATCTTTTCTCATTTAATTCTCTTATTTATGGAGAAGAAAAATTTAAATTCATTAAGTATCAATTTACTTTTTTAACTTTTACAAGATATAATATATATAAAGATAAAATAAAGATATATTAGCAATTTAATATATCTCTCTTTTAAATTATTTCATTTTTCTTCATATAGGGCCATGAACAATATACAGGTATGATTATAACAGCAATAACAGACTAACAAGCCTTTACTATTTGTACTCTGGCACTTATGGATATGGCAACAACGACACTCACTCAGACCAACAAGCCACTACCTTCTTTTGCTTTTGTACTATTAGCACTAGCTATAGAGTCCTGTTAGTATATTACTCATGAAATAATATAACTCATAACATTTTTGAACTCAAGAGATTGCAACGATGAAAGCAGCACTCGTATTGGCCTTAGGGCAGAAGATTTTAGAGACACATAGTGTTTATAGAACAAAGGATTTTTATTCTCAAACTCATTTTGATTTTTACAATAAGAAGCCTCCCCTTATATAGGAGGAGAAAGGAAGATAAGATTGAATCTTATATGACCTATAAAGCAAACTAATTATTAAAGACTCATATGACTAAAGCAAGGTGGCAGACACTTTTACTTTATAGTACAAACACACTTAGTAAAAACAGTAAAAGTAAAGTGACAGCATACAATGCTTAAATAGGAAAAGTCTCATGACTAGACACCACTATTTTCAAATTAGCTCATGAGATGGCGAGAGGTTCATGTTGTCATAGTCATCAGCTTCCCTTCTGTCTTCAATGCGTTGAACCTTATCCTCATCATGGTGGTACTTCATGTAGGTGTCATAAGTAAGTTCATATGGATCCTGTTAGTATTGTTCCTCAGTATATTATTCTTCAGTGAGATCATTTCTGAGGCATGAATAGTTGGGAAGTCTTCCCTATTATTCATTTTGTGCTTTCAGCTCCTTATGGTATCTTGTTGGTAAGACGTCCCATGCTGCAACTTCTACTAGGCTTGGCCATATTTCTTTTGGGACTATCTTATTACAGCCACACATGAACCGTTGGAATTCATGAAATTCTTCGTAGTGGTCTAAAGCGTTAGTCTATAAAGAGAACTAGAGTTCTTTGTAGATGTGGTAGCTTGCCATTGGCCTTGGATTGGTACCTGATGGATTTACAAAGTATGGCTGGTGTAGGATGTATATAATCCTCTTCTTAAGAGCTATCTGAGGTTCTAATTGATGGAACCTTACCTTAAGAGATGTGATCTATCTTGACATAGGCTAGAACCATTCAAGGAATGTAATAAAATGAGGATTATACCTTTTTCCTTTATTTAGCTCAATCAGATAAGACCAAAAGTGATATGGCCTGATTTCCACAACAATGGTATATAGATGGCAGAAATACCATAAGAACTTTAATAATTCATTGGGCCATGTCCATCCTCTATTTTTAGCTGTTACAAAATCCATAAAAGTGTAGACCTTGAGAAATGGATAAGAAGGATGGAATCCTCAAATTTCCAGAAAGATGGCACCACAAGCTTGTAAAAGAGCTATTTAGTAGACAAACAGTTGCTCGAGGGCAACTTGGGAAATCTTAGTGTGACTAGTAGGAATTTAGATTTCTTCGAGAACACCTGTCTTCAAGTATCCTTCTCGAAAAGGTCCTATTATTGATGACTCTTTGTGTTGGATGAATAAGGTGAAGTAGCCATGACCAAGAGTGGGATAGTATGACTGGTAGTGATTAATGAAATGGATTAAGGTCCCGATAGAAGATCTAGGATAAGATTCATATCTCCTTTTATATGTTGGACCTCAAAGCTATATTTGGTGAACCAGTCCTTCCACCACAGTAGTTGTGGATGAGGAATTGTTTTTCCTTTGAATTAAAGCATCTTAGGAAAAGAGCAATAGTCCATGAAGACAATAAAGTGATGTCCTCTGAGGTGGAATTCAAACTTACGTATCCCATTTTTTACTACCAGTATCTCTTTGAAAGTTAAGTGGTAGTGTTTTTCTGATTCAAGGAAGGCCTTACTGGCATGTGGACATATTTGTTTTTTCATCACGTTCTTCAAGAAGGACAGCCCCCCCAGTATTGTACATTGGCATCTATTTGGAGGATTATTTTTCCTGTAGAGGGAACATTGAGTGGGGACAGATCTTATAACCTTTCTTTTATGATTTGTACTGTCTGTGTATGACTCATGTTCCACGATGGTGGATCTTTTCTTAATAATTGTTAGAGAGGAAAAGCATGATGTGTAAAGTGAAGGACAAAATCCCTAAGATAATTTGCTATCCCAAGAACTATTGTATTTCTTTTTTTAAAATGTTCTTTGTCTGGAAACTTTAACAGTTTTGCAGCAATATGTGGCCCTGGCTTGAATTGTCCATTTGTAAACTCCATGTCGAGAAATTCTATCTCAATTTTGGCAATAGTCATCTTGGACGGTGAGAGCATGACTCCATATTATTTTGTCAGATCTGTGAACTGCTTTAAGATCTTTTGATGAGATTCCATGTCTAGAGAAAAGAGAAGAATATCAACAATATAGATTAGGGCTCTATGCAGTAAAGATTCATAGATTTGAATCATCACTTTTTCGAAAAGCGATGGACCCACTTTGAGACCGAAAGGTAATACGGTCCATTAGTAGTGCCTGTTGGAGTGCAAAAAGTTGTTTTGGACCTATCTGCCAACTAGATTCCCAATTGTCAAAAGCCTACTTTAAGATCGAACTTTGAGAAAACATGTCCATGCGACAAATGAACAAACAGTGAAGAGATTTTAAAAAGTGGGAATTTTTCATCTTTCAGGAAGTGGTTTAGTGGCTAGTAATTAATGACTAATCTTTTCTTGCCATGAGTCTGTTCGGATCTTTTATTGACATAGAAGGCCTAACAAACCCATTCTAAGTTGGTGGGCTCAATAAGCCCTTAGGCTAAGAGTTTAGTGCACTCTTGATAAGCCATGGCTTGGTCATCTAGATTCATACCAGGGTGTATGGCTTTTGTAGGATTAATTTCTTCATTAAGCTTAAATGGAAGGCTTATGAAAAAGTTAGGATTCTGGCACAATTGTTTTGGATTTTTGTCTAGGAATGCTCCACGATTGTCTACACAACAGTGGACTTGTAGTTTATGGGTTATGTCTATGATGGCTGAAGGTATTTGGGCTGATAAGCATGAGGCCGAGAATATGGATGAAACTGTAGTGAACGATTAGAAGTAGACGTTGTACTTAAGGCCAATTGGTAAGACCCTTAGCTAAGCTTCCAGTATAGGTCAAAACCTACCATAAGGTCCTTATTTGGTAAAGACAAGCCTAAAAACTTTGACTGGATCTAAAATCTAGGGAAGAACTAAATAGTGATGGGCTTTGTGGTTATAAGGCCTATGTGGAACACTTCTCCATTGGCTTTCATAAAGTACTTCTTGTGAGATTTCCAATAATGGGCTGACAGAACCCTTGGGTTCATCATGGACAACTGTGCTCTAATGTCGATAAAGGCTACCACCTTAATGGGCTTTTCGTATTTTTCTAGCAAGATGTGAACGAAAGCCAAGGGCACTGGATGGGCTTCTAGTTTGAGCTCTTCTTGCGCCTCGACTAGTGGGACTATAGCATGTTAGCGAGGAAACCTATAACAGTTGTCTTCTTCCTCAGATGAGGAGTGATCCTGTATAGCAAACACCATTCCTAGAGAAGCTTCATCTTCTACTAAGAACAAGGATTCAACATCTACATCTTCTAAGTCCAATTCGGTAGAGATTTGAATCTGTTGGATCATCTTTGCTATTTGTTTTGACCTGTCAGGGTAATTTTTAGAGAAATGCCCTTTCTTTCCACATAGATAACATCTAGTGGACTTCCCATGACTTATGTACCTCTTTCGTCTAAAGAATCTCCATTTGTTCTTAGGACTTTCTTTTGGACGTTTTACCTTAAAGAAATGTTTCTTCTTTTTGGATGGATAATAGTAATAGCTTTTTTCTTCTCCTTTACATCTGATTAGGAGATCTATTATGTGATAGGATTGCTTTAATGAAGGATTCTTCTGTTTATCCTTCATTTGCCTAATCACCTTACATTCACTGCACGACTTTTCTAATCCTTGAATCATGAGCTGTACATTTTTCCAAATGTGAGATCTTTGACAAACTTTTCTTTCTATTTGATAATCTAGTGCATGGTTATGGAAAGCAGCTCTGGGAGAGATGTAATGAATGCTTCTTTTAAGTCTGGACTTACCCAGCCACAAAGTTGGTAGTATCGCTTAGACATCCTCTCATAGTGCAAGACTAGATCCTTTTTGATCAAGGAACAACATCGCATGTTAAAGTATTCTCTCCTTATGATATGTGTTGCCTCTTAAGGTTTTCCTATGAATTCAGCATAAAGCATTCCTAGGAATTTAGTAGCTCCTGGACTTTAAACTAACCTTAGTTTTGAATATTCATCTAAGGCAACATACCAATCTTGTAACCGCCCTGTTATCCTTGTAATGAACTCTTCTAGGACTTGGTAAATTTCAGCCCCTAATTTTTTCATATGTGTGTCTATCCAGGGTCGAAACTCCTAGAATCTATCTTTGTACACATCTAGGTTGATATTATTAAGAGTGAACTATGGCCCGCCATTTTGATAAACAATTGTTCTCTCAGGACGAGGTACTAAAGTATCCATCTCATAAGGAGGATCTACAATGTAGGCTAGATTAGTGGCAGACTGCTGAGTGTGAGGTCTAACCATGAATTGTCTGGCCCTAGTTCTCCTTCTGAACTCTCTTCTTCTTCTTCAGAAAAGAAGCTTTCTTATGATTCAGATTCAGTTTCTGATTGGGGCTGAGAGAGAGAAGGATCAAATGAGGTATTCACCATGGTAAAGGAAGGGATGGAAGCCTTGGCTTTGTCAAGGTAGGTTGTAATGGGATTCATCATATGAGTGTTAAGTGGTTTAGGATCAGGTTGTTTTACTAACTCAGTGGAAGTGGTTGTTTTCATTAAAGTGTCTAATTGCACAGGAAATTTTCCTGATCGCATCTTCTTATGGAATATATATGCTGACAGACCTAGAAGTTCTTATTCAAAAGTGGTAGGAATTCTTAGTACTGGAGATTGAGTAGGATAGGCTCGTGGAAGAGGTATTTTGAAAGGATCACGGATGTGGAATTGTGAGGATTGTAAGGCTTGGAAGTCTCTCTTAATTCTACTGATTTGATCTTTCAACCTTTGAATCTCAATCGTCTTTCTTTTGATCTCATTTTTTGAGCTCTTTGATCAACTAAGAGCATTACCTCTTTGTGTTTTACCTCTACTTGAGCTTGTAGATGAATCAGTAGCTCATAGACATCCTTTTGATGTTCTGTCAGTCTATCGTCAACCTTCTGTACTTGCATGGACACCTTTTTGACTTTAGATTCAATATTTTGGAGAATCTGATTTTGTACCTAAGCATTATTGGACTGCCAGTTTAACACTGCTTTAGCTGGGGAGATTCCTAGTGGTTGTCCTTTTGAATCGACTCTTGTAGCATTTTTTATATGAGGCATGGTCCTTGTCTAGGTATTTAGGTTTGTTTGGTCATTAATGGTGGAAAGTCCTATTTTGAGAAAGGTGGTTGATACATACAGATTTGTGGAAAAGGATTAGGTGGTTCTTTTTAGAGTTGTCTTAGAGACTTCATGTAACAAGGAAGCGACAAAGGCTGTGATGGTGGCTTTTTAAGTGTTGGCAATAAGGTTGTCAGTTGAAGTTTTTTCTATAAAGGATATGGACCATATCTTGTAATTTAATCGTATTTTCCTGATGATTCGCCAAGTAAACCTACTGATGGATCTCCCTCTTCAAACCTTCTTCTGAGCTCTTGCTCAGAACATTTTTCCTTTCTTCCTTTTCTTCTGTTTTTGCTCTTTTTCATCTACCTAGTCATAAAGACAGTTGTCACAGTCACATTTGTCAAAAAAATAGTGACCATCTCTTTTAAAGTGATAGACTGGTTTTTCGTCGTTGTTAAAGTACACAACAGGCATATCTTTCTCTGGTTGATAAGGTGACATCATAAACTGGGTGGTAAACATAGTACCATCTCCCAGTGGTAAGGATCTTTCAAATCTTGTCTCTACTATCATGTCTGCCCGTTTGTAGTGCACTGGTTTAGAAGACTGCAATGGTTGAAAGCTTTCGTGCATCTTCTCATAACTCGTTACCCACTTTTCTCATAACAGCTTGATAAGTTCATCCCTAGAGATCTGCCTTGGAATGCAGATATAGGTCAGAGAGTTTTGTATGTCTGCCATGATTAGCAAAGCCTCATTCTCATGCAGTAAAGATAGATCTATTAGGTTGTTCTGGAAGCGATAGATCGTTTGACAATGAAGCATTACGGCTATGATTGTTGCCACTTGAGGGGCTCTTACTTTTTAGATTTGAACCTTGATGGCATTTAGAACATCTAGATCATGAAGGGATAGGTTGAAGTTTAGGTAGAACGTAAACATAACTGATCTTGCATTCTATATAGGGCCATGAGCAATATACAGGTATTACTTTGACAACAACAACAGACTAACAAGCCTTTACTATTCGTACTCCGACACTTATGGCTATGGCAACAACGATACTTACTCAGGCCAACAAGTCGCTGCCCTTTTTTGCCTTTGTACTATTAGTACTAGCTCCACAGTCCTGTTAGTATATTACTCATGAAAGAATATAGCTCAGAATATTTTTGAACTCAAGAGATTGCAAGGATGAAAGTATCACTTGTATTAGCCTTAGGCCAGAGGAGTGTAGAGACTCATAGTGTTTATAGAACAAAGGATTTTTATTCTCAAACTCATTCTGATTTTTACAATGAGAAGCCTCCCCTTATATAGGAGGAGAAAGGAAGATAAGATCGAATCTTATCTGACTTGTAAAGTAAACTAATTATTAAACACTCACATGACTAAAGCAAGGTGCTAGACACCTTTACTTTATAGTACATACACACTTATTAAAAATAGTAAACGTAAAGTGACATCAAACAAAGTTTAAATAGGAAAAGTCTCATGACTAGACACCACTATTTTCAAATTGGCTCATGAGATGGTGAGAGGTTCATGTTGTCATAGTCATCAGCTTCCCTTTGGTCTTCAATGAGTTGAGCCTCATCCTTATCATGGTGGTACTTTATATAGGTGTCATAAGTAAGTTCATATGGATCCAGTGAGCATTGTTCCTCATTATACTGTTCTCTAATGAGATCATTTATGAGGCATGAATAGTTGAAAAGTCTTCCCCATTATTCACTTTGTGCTTTGAGCTCTTTCTGGTATCCTGTTGGCAAGATATCCCATGGTGCGTCTTCTGCTAGGCTTGGTCATATTTCTTTTGGGACTATCCTATTATGGCCACACATGAACCATTGGAATTCACGAAATTCTTCATGGTGGTGTACAGTGTCTGTCCATAAAGAGTACTGGAGTTTTTTATAGGTATGGTAGCTTGCCATTTGCCTTGGATTGGTACCTGATGGATTTACAAAGTATGGCCAGTGTAGGATGTATATAATGTTCTTGTTAAGAGCTGTCTGAGGTTCTGACTGATGGAACCTAGCCTTAAGAGATGTGATCCATCTTGACATAGGCTAGAACCATTCAAGGAATGTAATAAAATGAGGATTATACCGTTTTCCTGATTTAGCTCAATCAAATAATACCATAAGTGATATGGTATGATTTCTATAACAATGGTATATAGATGGCAGAAATGCCATAGGAATGTTAATAACTCATTGGGCCATTCCATCCTCCATTTGCAGTTGCTGTAAAATCCATAAAAGTGTAGACCTTGAGAAATGGATAAGAAGGATGGAATCCTAAGATTTCTAGAAAGATAAGACCACATACGCGTAGAAGATCTACTTGGTAGACAAACAGTTGCTCGAGGGCAACCTAGGAAATCTTAGTGTCACTAGTACGAATTTAGATTTCTTCGGGAACACCTATCTTCAAGTATCCTTCTCAAAAAGATCCTATGGTTGCTGGCTATTCTGTATTGGATGAAGAAGGTGAAGTAGCCATGAACAAGAGTGAGATAGTATGACTGGTAGTGATTAAAGAAATAGATTGAGCTCTAGATAGAAGATCAGGGATAAGATTTGTATCTCCTTTTATATGTTGGACCAGTCCTTTCACCATTATAGTTGTGGATGAGGAATTGTTTTTCCTTTGAATTCAAGCATCATAGGAAAAGAGGAACAATCCATGAGGACAATGAAGTGATGTCCTATGAGGTGGAATTCAAACTTACATATCCTATTTTTGACTGCCAGTATCTCTTTAAATGTTGAGTGGTAGTGTTTTTTTTATTCAGAGAAGGCCCCACTAGCATGTGCACATATCTATTTTTTTGATCATGTTCTTCAAGAAGGACGACCCCTTAGTATTGTTCATTGGCATCTATCTGTAGGATTCTTTTTCCCATAAAGGGAATAGAGGGAGGGGGCATATCTTATAACTGGAGGAATAGATTTGAATCATCACCTTTTAGAAAAGCGATTGAGCCATCTTGAGATTGAAAGGTAATACTGTCTATTGGCAGTGCCTGTTGGGGATGCAAAAAGTTATTTTAGGCTTATTTGCCAGCTGACGAGTGGTAGCTGAAACTTTCTTTTATGATCTGTACTGCCCGCGTATGACTTAGGTTCCACGATGGTGGATCTTTTCTTAATAATTATTGGAGAGGACGAGCATGATGTGTAAAGTGAGGGACAAAATCCTTAAGATAATTTGTTATCCCCAATAACTATTGTATTTGTTTTTTTGAAAGTTCTTTGTCTGAAAACTTTAACAATTCTACAATAATATATGGCCCTGGCTTGAATTGTCGATTTGTAAACTCCATGCTGAGAAATTTTATCTCATTTTTGGCACTAATCATCTCAGAAGGCGAAAGCATAACTCCGCATTGTTTTGTCAGATCTGTGAACTGCTTTAAGATCTTTTGATGAGATTCCATGTCTGGAGAAAAGAGAAGAATATCATCAATATAGATTAGGGCACTATGCAGTAAAGGTTCATATATCTGAATCATCACCTTTTAGAAAAGCGATGGAGCCATCTTGAGACCGAAAGGTAATATGGTCCATTGGTAGTGCCTGTTGAGAATGCAAAAAGCCATTTTGGGCCTATTTGCTAACTAATGAGTGGTAGTTAAAGGCTTCTAGTGCTCATGGATACTCCCAGTATTATCTCAGAAATATCCACATCCAAAGCTTCTACTTCTCAAACCATACCTTCTACACCTCTAACTGTAACTATTCCTCTACCATCAATCTTTAGAAGATCTAGCTCATCCAAGATAGACTATTTATATGAGCTTAGTTACATTCTTGACAACTAAAAAATGCAAGATACCAACATATCCTTCCTGAACCCTTATGACGTTTTTAAAAAGAATAAAAACTCTTGGATGCGTTCCATCAGAACTCTAATTAGGCAATCTCCAAAGTCTGTGAAAGAGTATGTCTAATCCTCTAGTTTTGATCAATATCTCATACAAGCTACCGGATAAGAGCAGTTTGTCACCCTCGAAATCCCTCTAAAATTTATCTAGCAATGGATAAACTAGGGATATTCTCACATTTACTTTGGAGCCATAAGGATTGCAGTCCACTGCCATGGCAAAAAAGGCCTTTCAGTCATTGCTAAGATAACCTTACTGGATAACATATATGTCTAGTACTAGCATGCGGTAATTGAAATAGTGGAAACATTATTGAACGCAGGATCAGATATGTTTACGTTCTACCTAAACTTCAACCTATCTCTTAATGATCCACATGTTCTAAATGCTATCAAGGTTCAAATCTAGATAGTAAGAGCCCCTCAAGTGGCAACAGCCACAACTGCAATGCTTCACTATCAAATGATCTATCGCATCCAGAACCACGCAATAGATCTATTTTTGCCGCATGAGAATGAAGCTTTGCTAATCATGGCAGACTCACAGAACTCTCTGACTTGCATCCACATTCCAAGGAAAATCTCTAGGGATGAACCTATCAAGCTGTTACCAAAAAAGTGGGTAACGAGCTATGAGAAGATGCACAAAAGCTCTCAGCCAGTACAGTCTTCTGAACCAATGTACTATAGATGAGCAGACGAGATAGTATAGGCAAGATTCGAAATATCCTTACCACTAGGAGATGGTACGGTGTTTACCACCTAGTTTATGATGTCACCTTATCAACCAAAGCACGACATGCCTGTTGTGTACTTTAACAATGACGGAAGACCAGTATATCCCTTTAAGAGGGATGGTCATTATTTTTTGACAAATATGACTGTGGCGATTGTCTTTACGACTGGATAGATGAAGAAGAGCAAAAACAAAAGAAAAAGAAGAAGGGTAAATGTTATGAGCAACAACTCAGAAGAAGGTTTGAAGATAGAGATCCATTCATAGGTTTACTTGGTGAATTGTCAGGAAAATATGATTACATCGTAAGATATGGTATAAATCCTTTACAAAAAAACCCTCAACTTACAACCTTATTACCAACACCTAAACAGCCACCATCACAGCCTTTACCCCTTCCTTGTTACATGAAGTCTCTAAGACAGCTCTAAAAAGAATCACCTAAACCTCTTCCATAAATCTGTATGTATTAACCACCTTTTTTAGAAGAGGACTTTCCATCATTGATGACCAAACAAACCTAAATACCCATATAAGGACCATGCCTCTTGTAAAAAATCCTACGGGAGTCAATTTGAAAAGACAGTCACTAGGGATCTCCCTAACTGAAGTAATGTTAAACTGGTAGTCCAGCAATGCTTAGGTACAAAATCATATTCTCTAAAATATTGAATCTATAGTTGAAAAGGTGTCCATGCAAGTGCAAAAGGTTGATGATAGACTGACAAAACATCAAAAATATATATATGAGTTATTGATTCATCTACAAGCTCAAGTGGAGGTAAAACACAAAGAGGTAGTGCTCTTAGTTGATCAAAGAGCTCAAGGAGATGAAATCAAAGGAACGGCGGCTGAGATTCAAACGTTGAAAGATCATATCAGTAGAATTAAGAGAGACTTCCAAGCCTCACAATCCTCACCACAATTCCACATCCCTAATCCTTTCAAAATATCTCTTCCACGAGCCTATCCTACTTAATCTCCAGTACTAAGAATTTCTACCACTTATGAATAAGAACTTCTAGGTCTGTCAGCAGATCTATTCTATACGAAAATACGGTCAGGAAAATTTCCCATGCAATTAAACACTTTCATGAAAATAACCACTTCCATCGAGTCAGTAAAACAACCTGATCCTAAACCACCTGACACTCACATGATGAATCCCATTGCATCCTACCTAGACAAATCCAAGGCTTCCATCCCTTCCTTTTGCATGGTGAATACCTACTCTGATCCTTCTCTCTCTCAGTCCCAATCAAAAATTGAATATGAATCATAAGAAAGCTTTTCTTCTAAAGAAGAAGAAGAGAGTTCAGAAGGAGAACCAGGGTAAGGATAATTCATGGTTGGACCTCATACTCAGCAGTCTACCATTAATCCAACCTACACTATAGATCCTCCTAATGAGATGGATATTTCAGTACCTCATCCTGAGAGAACAACCACTTATCAAAATGGCAGACCATGGTTCACTCTTGACAATTTTACCCTAGATGTGTACAGGGATAGATTCCAGGAGTTTTGAGCCTGGATAGACACACAAATGAAAAAACCAGGGGCTGAATTCCACCAAGTCCTAGAAGAGTTCTTTACAAGGATAACAGAGCGGTTACAAGATTAGTATGTCGCCTTAGATGAATATTCAAAATTGAGGTTAGTTTAAAGTCCAGGAGTTGCTAAATTCCTAGGAATGTTTTATGTTGAATTCATAGGAAAACCTCAAGTGGCAACAAACATCATAAGGAGAGAATTCTTTAACATGCGATGTTGCTCCTTGATAAAAAAGGATCTTGACTTGCACTATCAGAGGATATCTAAGCAATACTACCATTTTGGTGGCTAGACAAGTCCGGACTTAAAGGAAGCATTCATTACATCTCTTCCAAAGTTGCTCTCCACAGCCATGCACTAGATTATCAGACAGAAAGAAAAGTTTGTCAATGATCTCACATTTGGAGAAATGTAACAGCTCATGATTCAGGGATTAGGAATGTTGTGCAATGAACATAAAATGATCAAGCAGATGATGGATAAATAGAAGAATCCTTCATTTAAGCAGTCCTATTACATAACAGATATCATAATCAAATGTAAAGGAGAAGACAAAGCGATTACTACTGTCCATCCAAAGAGAAGAAACATTTCTTCAAGGTAAAATGTCCAAAAGAAAGTCCTAAGAAGAAATGGAGATTCTTTAGACGAAAGAGGTACAGAGGTCACAGGAAGTCCACTAGATGTTATCTATGTGGAAAGAAAGGCATTTCTCTAAAAATTGCCCTCATAGGTTGAAACAAACAGTAAAGATGATCCAACAGATTCAAATATCTACTGAACTTGACTTAGAAGATGCAAATGTTGAATCCTTATTCTTAGTAGAAGATGAAGCTTCTCTAGAAATGGTGTTTGCTATACATGATCACTCCTCCTCTTAGGAAGAAGACAACTATTATAGGCTTTCTAGCCATCATGCTATGGTCCCACTAGTCGGGGCCCAAGAAGAGCTCAAACTAGAAGCCCATCCAATGCCCTTGGATTTCGTTCACATCTTGCCAGACAAATACGAAAAGCCTATTAAGGTGGTAGCCTTTATCGACACTAGAGCACATTTGTCCATGATGAACTCAAGGGTTTTGCCAGCCCGTTATTAGAAACCTCACAAGAAGTACTTTATGGCAGCCAACGGAGAAGTGTTTCACGCAAGCCTTATAACTACAAAGCCCATCACTGTTCAGTTCTTCCCCATATGTCATATCTAGTCAAAGTTTATGGGCTCATCTTTACCAAATAAGAACCTTGTGGTAGGTTTTAACCTATACTGGAAGCAAGCTAAGGTAAGGGTCTTACTAATGGACCTCAAGTATAAGGGTTACTTTCAACCATTCACTACAGTTTCATCCCTATTCTCGGCCTCATGCTTATCAGCCCAAATACCTTCAGCCACACAAACATAACCCATGAACTACAAGACAACCATAGAGCTTTCCTAGACAAAAATCCAAAACCACTGTGGTAAAATCCTAACTTCTTTATAAGCCTTCCATTTAAGCTTAATGAATATAATAATCTTACAAATGCCACACACCCTAGTATGAATCTAGATGACCTAGCCATGGCTTATCAGGAGTGAACTGAACTTTTATCCCAAGGGCTTATTGAGCCCACCAACTTAAAATGGGCTTGCTAGGCCTTCTATGTCAATAAAAGATTTGAACATACTTATGGCAAGAAAAGATTAGTCTTTAATTACTAACCATTAAATCACTTCCTGAAAGGCGACAAATTCCCACTTCCCAAAGATCCCCTTTTGCCATAGACAAGTATCCAATCCACCACGCTTCGTTTGTTGCATCTTATCATTCATCGAGCGCATTACCCGACTCCACTAGCTTATCTTTCACTAGGCAAGGTCGCGAAACCTTAGCGAGGATCGCAGATCAAACTCATGACTAGAGGACACAAACACAAAGGAGGCTTTGATACCAATTCTACCAAAAGCCTAGATTGATGGATAGAGGCCCAAGCACTCACTCAGGCCAATAAGCCACTGCCCTTTTTTGCCTTTGTACTATTAGTACTAGCTTTATAGTCCTGTTAGTATATTACTCAAGAAAGAATATAGCTTAGAATATTTTGAACTCAAGAGATTGGGAGGATGAAAGTAGTACTCGTATTGGCCTTAGGCTAGAGGAGTTTAAAGACTCATAGTGTTTATAAAACAAAGGATTTTTATTCTCAAACTCATTTTTAATTTTTACAATGAGAAGTCTCCCCTTATATAGGAGGAGAAAAGAAGATAAGATCGAATCTTATCTGACCTGTAAAGCAAACTAATTATTAAAGACTTATATGACTAAAGCAATGTGGTAGACACCTTTACTTTATAGTACAGACACACTTATTAAAAATAGTAAAAGTAAAGTGACAACACATAAAGCTTAAATAGGGAAAGTCTCGTGACTAGACACCACTATTTTCGAATTGGCTCATGAGATGGTGAGAGTTTCATGTTGTCATAGTCATCAGCTTCCCTTTGGTCTTCAATGCATCGAACCTCATCCTCATCATGGTGGTACTTAATGTATGTGTCATAAGTAAGTTCATATGGATCATGTGAGTATTGTTCCCTAGTATATTGTTCTCCATTAAGATCATTTTTTAGGCATGAATAGTTAGGAAGTATTCCCCATTGTTCGCTTTGTGCTTTGAGCTCCTTCTAGTATCCTATTGGCAAGACTCTCATGGTGCGTCTTCTGCTAGGCTTGACCATATTTCTTTTGGGACTATCCTATTACGACCACACATGAACTATTAGAATTCATAAAATTCTTCGTGGTGGTATAGAGCGTCAGTCCATAAAGAGAACTAGAGTTCTTTATAGGTGTGGCAGCTTGCCATTGGCCTTGGATTAGTACTTGATGGATTTACAAAGTATGGTCGGTGTAGGATGTATATAATCCTCTTGTTAAGAGTTGTCTGAAGTTATGACTGATTGAACCTAGCCTTAAGAGATGTGATCCATCTTGACATAGGCTGGAACCATTCAAGGAACGTAATAAAATGAGGATTATACCTTTTTCCTTGATTTAGCTCAGTCATATAAGACTATAAATAATATGGCTTGATTTCCACAGTAATGGTATATACATGGCAGAAATACCATAGGAACGTTAATAACTCATTGAGTCAAGTCCATCCTCCATTTTTAGCTACTATAAAATCCATAAAAGTGTAGACCTTGAGAAATGGATAAGAAGGATGGAATCCTAAGATTTCCAGAAAGATGAGACCACAAGCTTATAGAAAAGTTGTCTGGTAGACAAACAGTTATTCGAAGGTAACTTGGGAAATCTTAGTGTGACTAGTAGGAATTTGGATTTCTTCGGGAACACCTATCTTCAAGTATTGTTCTCGAAAAGGTCTTGCTGTTGGTGACTGTTCTATGTTGGATGAAGAAGGTAAAGTAGCCATGAACAAGAGTGGGATAGTATGACTAGTAGTGATTAAGGAAATAGATTGAGGTCTGGATAGAAGATCAAGGATAAGATTCGTATCTCCTTTTATATGCTAGACCTCAAAGCTATATTTGTTGAACCAGTCCTTCCACCTCAGCAATTGTAGATGAGGAACTGTTTTTCCTTTGAATTTAAGCATCTTACGAGAAAAGGAACAGTCCATGTGGACCGTAAAGTGATGTCCTATGAGGTGGAATTCAAACTTACGTATCTCATTTTTTACTGCTAGTATCTCTTTGAAAGTTGAGTGATAGTGTTTTTCTAATTCAAAGAAGGCCCCACTGGCATGTGCACATATCTATTTTTTTTGTCACGTTCTTCAAGAAGGATGACCTTCCAGTATTGTTCACTGTCATCTGTCTGGAGGATTTTTTTTCCTGTAGAGGGACTAATGAGTGGGGGCAGATCCTATAGCTTTTCTTTTATGATTTGTATTGCCCATGTATGACTCATGTTCCACGATGGTGGTTCTTTTCTTAATAATTACTAGAGAGGACGACCATGATGTGTAAAGTGAGGGACAAAATCCCTAAGATAACTGGCTATCCCCAAGAGCTGTTGTATTTTTTGAAAGTTCATTGTCTGGAAACTTTAACAATTATGTAGCAATATGTGGCCCTAGCTTGAATTGTCCATTTGCAAACTCCATGTCTAAAAATTCTATCTCGATTTTGGCAATAGTCATCTTAGACGGCGAGAGCATGACTCCATATTATTTTGTCAGATCTGTGAACTACTTTAAGATCTTTTGATGAGATTCCATGTCTAGAGAAAAGAGAAGAATATCATCAATGTAGATTACGGCACTATGTAGTAAAGGTTCATAGATCTTAATCATCGCCTTTTAGAAAAGTGATGAAGCCACCTTGAGACCGAAAGGTAATACGATCCATTGGGAGTGCCTGTTGGGAATGCAAAAAGCTGTTTTGGGCCTATCTGCCAACTAGATTCCCAATTGCCAAAAGCTTGCTTTAATATCAAACTTTGAGAAAACCTGTCCCTGCGATAAATGAACAAACAGTGAAAAGATATTGGGAAATGAGAATTTATCGTCTTTCAAGAAATGGTTTAGTGGTTGGTAATTAATGACTAATCTTTTCTTGTCACGAGTCTGTTAGGATCTTTTATTGACATTGAAGGCCTGACAAGCCCATTATGAGTTGGAGGGCTTAATAAGCCTTTGGGCTAACAGTTCAGTGCACTCCTGATAAACTATGACTAGGTCATTTGGATTCACACCAGGGTGTGTGACTTTTGTAGGATTAATATCTTCATTAAGCTTGAATGGAAGGCTTATGAAGAAGTCAGGATTCTGCCATAATGGTTTTGGATTTTTGTCTAGGAAAGCTCTATGGTTGTCTGCACAGTAGTGGACTTGTAGTTCATGGGTTATGTTTGTGATGGTTGAAGGTATTTGGGCTTATAAGCATGAGGTCGAGAATAGGGATGAAACTGTAGTAAATGGTTGGAAGTAGCCCTTGTATTTGAGGCACATTGGTAAGACCCTTAGCTTAGCTAGCTTCCAGTATAGGTCAAAACCTACCACAAGGTCCTTATTTGGTAAAAAACAAGCCAAAAACTTTGGTTGGATTTGACATTCAGGGAAGAACTAAACAGTGATGGACTTTATGTTTATAAGGCCTGTGTGGAACGCTTCTCTGTTGGCTGGCATAAAGTACTTCTTGTGAGGTTTCCAATAACTGGTTGGCAGAACCCTTGGATTCATCATGGACAAGTGTGCTCCAGCGTTGATAAAGGCTACCATCTTAATGAGCTTTTTGTATTTGTCTGGCAAGATGTAAACCAAAGCCAAGGGCACTATGGTAAACCTGACCACTTGTTCCCCCACTTTTCATCCCATATGCGACAAAGTTATACGCTATTATATTACAAACTAATTTATAAACTTCAACACTGACTCTGTCATTCCCGTTGGACGTTGTTGTGATGCCGGTCTTGGCCCCACCCTTTGCGCAGCCGCTGTCACAGCATCGATAATGTCACAGAGGCTGCGAAGAGGTTTACCATTTTTGGGAATAACTGCCGTCGCGGAGCCGCTATCTATTATTTACTAATCTATTTTTTTAATTTTCTTTTAATTTAAACGAAGGGCCTCTTCCATAATTTTTACAGAGTTTCTTTTCCAATTTTTCATCAAATTTAACCCATAAATAAAGCAAGAAAAAGCCAATTATCTTTCCTCTCCTTCCCATGTGTGCGTGTGTGTGAGTTTGAAGATGACTGCTAATGAGTATGTTTTTTGTTAGCTTTGTGTTTTTTGTTAGTTCTGTGCTAACAGGATTTTCAAGTTTTTGGAGTTTATACGGAATCCTCTTCATGGGTCCTGGAGGAAGTTGCTATATGGCTATTGTGCTTTGTTAATGGAGGAGCAAGAGCTTTTCTTGTTTCCAAATTTTTTATTATTTGCCTAATTGTTGAGAAAATTGAAGCATGGAGACAGGACGAGCCATCAAAATCATCACCATCAACGTCGAACCCATTCCTCCTCCTCCCCTCATTCTTTTTCTTCTTCTTCTTGTTCTTAGGCCAAATTAACGCGGTCTACATTAGATCATGTTAAAATCACCAAAGTTTCAAGCTTTTAACTAAATCACAAGGACCAATTGTGTCTCTAACAGTACAACTATCTCTCGTGATAGGAATGTCCTTGATTAGAAACTCAGAAGAGGATCAAGTACTAACAGCAATACCTGCGATCAAAGGTTAGAACTTGTAAAAAAGGAGGAGGAGAAATAAAGGAAGGGGGCTCGTCCAGCTCCCAGGTATAATTACTCATAAATTTAACTCCTTTATGCAACCTTCTTGTTATTTTATAGGTTTGTTTTGCTTTCATAGATCTAATTAGTTTAGATTAATCCAAGAAACTTACCGGTGATTGAATAAGTTAGATAGCAATGGAATTTTTCGTATTGTAAGTTTTTTCAAGATTTGACATTTTGTTTGAAGCTAGTTTTGGATATTTGGTCCATATATTAGTTTGGAAAAGGCAAATTCTTGACTTTGACTGAGTGTATTGGTCTGTGTTGAAGTGGAGATTTCTAAGAAGATTGGTATGACTTTCTTGGATTGACAGTTTTTTCTTGACCACTAGGGAATCTCTTAGTTAATTTTGAAGTCCTGGGATGTTTGACAGGTTCTTTTCCATCTATCCACCTTAGATTATTTGTTGTAATTCCTCCTTTGCATGAGAAGTTATATGCTTAGAGGATGCTACTCATGTGGGTTGTACTTCCATTTATATGAAGGGGAATAATAGTGTCTTTTAAGAGCTGCATGCTAGTCTATCGATACACCTTTCGCCACCTTTTCTTATTCTTGCTTCTATCCTTGCAATCTAAAAAAGGTATTAAGATATTTTCCCGCCGATGACCACGAACTGAAGCACAGATTTGAGAACAAACAATGAACTTACATTTTGTCATTAGAGACACTAACTTTCCTACTGAGTGATTTGATTCTTTTGATACTTTTAGTTCTCAGCTTCAACTTTGTCATTGAAGATCAAGCATAACATCAATGTGAAGATACTTTTTCTTTTTACTTTTAATTTTAGCTTATTTTATTCGTTAACTTCTGTTACTTTTATTTCCATCTTTGTGATACTGAAGGGTGAAAGGTCCCGATGAGAATGCCTGAGAGCCTTAGAGGCTACCTGGAAATCCAGGGAAAACATCTTCAAGCCTAGCTGTCAAAAAGGTACTTTCCCCTATTATGCCTTTTGCCTCTCGGAAATAGATGGCAGTCACAATGCACTTCACCGAGGGCATTCATGAGTATTGTGGCAACATATCAAAGAGTTTTTTGTTCAAGATATCAGCCAAACATGTGCACTTCTCCTATTAGTTTTGCAGAATGATATCAACCAAAATGAGCAGTCATCTGATGTGCCGCCAGTCCCTGTATTGGAAAGCATTACGCTTAGTGGATCTACAGACCATCCTTTTGAAGCTGTTCTTGATTTTGTCTCTTGCAGGACAAAGTCCATAATGATAATAGAATCTACATGTACAAGAAAATGGCATTATTTTGCGAGTAGAAACCACTGTATTATCTTTCACCATTAAGTCTCATCTTCCTAGTAGGCTATTTGGAATAAGTAATTTTGTTCTGTAAATATAAGTATCCTTCAACAGAAAAATGGAGCAGCTTATAAAGGCTTTGACATTCTGTATGCTCTGTATGATGTAAAATCGAGATTGCAAAATGGCGGTGGTCCATTTTGAGCTAACATTTGACATCCCCAATTTTTGCTTCACCTTATTATGAGTTGCAATCTAATTTAGAAAATTGAGGAATTTAAGGTAATCAATATTTCAAGTACTGTGCTAGAAAATATAGTCCCACTGTGGTTAAGAAATTCTCTAATTATGCCTTGTTCTTAGGATATTGATTGATGCTCATAGATTTGACGTCAGAAACTTTATGCGCACAAAATCTAATACCGTTTTCTAATTATGTTTGTTTGACAGTTTCACAAACTAATCAAGAGCTTTGATTTCATGAGCTCCTTGCTAGCATGTGGTTTTTATAGATTTAAATTTTTTTTAAGCATATTTTGTTTATACTTGTAATGTTTGTATTATTTTTAGTGCCAATGTATTCTGCTTCTTTCTTCTATTGTTATTCACAGCCATAACTCGGTGTTGCTAAAATTTTGCATATATTAATAAAATTTTTCATTTATATATCAGTAAAGTAATAGATTCATGTTTTAAATTTTAGTTCTTATTTATTTGCTTTCACGTCTACAATAACAGAAGCAATCAATGATATCTGATTCACTGCGAATCTTGCTGATCAAAGATCCAAATGATATAGCAAAAAAAAAAAAAAAGGTAGCAATTGTAATTGTAACTAGCATCAACATGCTTCGTTTTTATATAATTATGCACATTAAGTTACAATATGTTTATGTGTAGGTTTTATTTGTAAATGATGTTTCTATAAAACATACTTGGTTTTTATAGAATTATGCATATTAAATAATAAAAAGATAAGAAAATACAACTTATTAAATAATTGACCCACTTATTATTAATTAGGTCTTCAAATTTATTTTACATCTAATTGGACTTTAAAAAGTTTAATTCAACAAAATTTAATTATTTTATAAAAATATAAATATTATTTAATTATGTGAGTTATATTAGTTAAGTTTTCTAATTACATGAATAAATGAATTAAAATTTTTACATTTATTAAAATTAAAATATTAATAGTATGTGATAAAATAAAATAAAAAGATTACAAATACATCCATAAGTAAAAATTCTAACACTTATTAATATTTTTATTTTAGATGTTTAACACGTGCTACTAATTACCATTAGAATTTTCACAGTTATTTTTTATTTTAGATATATGATGAAATTAGGGGGATTGTAATTAATAAAAATGCCTCCATTATGGTGTAAAATTAAATTAATTTAAGAAAAAACTTTAAAATTTTTGAGTTTAGAGAAATTTACAATTTAGATGCGTTGTAATTTTAATTTCAATTCTTTTATTGCACACAGACCTGGATATTGATAAAATTTTTGAATAAAAAATAATAAAATATGAACATTGTACTTTTAAACAATAATTTTACAAACATACAAAGTTTTTATAGAATTTTTCATATAATACTATATATATATATATATATTGCAAGTTAAATTACAAAAAAATAAGCAAATGTAATTTTATAATCAAACTATTTATCATTGATAAAAGGCAACATCTAATATATATTAGTGATATTATTTAGTATATTTACAGAATTTTGTATTACAAGTTTAATATTTTATAAGTTTTATAGATATTTTTTAATTTTATATATTATTATGTATATTTTGATTGATAATAAAATATAAAACATTTATTTAGATTTTCTTTTAATATACATTCACTTTTAGTTAAAACAGAATTATGTACTTGATTAATTCGAACATAAAATATTTACTTTATAAAATAGATCCTCAAATTATAAAATATATATCAAGATATTTTTATTTAAAGTAATCATGTGTAAAATTTAATTTACCAACTTCACTAAATATATCCTCAAATTACACATATATATCAAGAAAATATTTTTATGTAAAGTGATAATGTTTAAAAGTTAATTTACCCATTATATAAAATAATTTATAAACTTACATATTTATAGTATCTATAATTATTTTATAACTTCATATAGCATTATGTATATTTCTCTCTATTACAAAAATATTCTACACTTTTCTAATTTTTTTTTAGTTTACATTGCTTTCTAATAAAAATAAGAGGATTATGTAATTCAACACTTTTTTCTTACCTTGTTTATTTTTATAAAATACATCCTCATATTATAAAATATTTATCAACATATGATTTTTATTTAAATTTGTATGTTTAAAATTTGATTTTATCCATGTTAAAGAGTACTCTAAAAAATTATTTCATACTTACAATACCTCTAATTATTTTATAACTTTATGTAGTATTATGTACATTTTTCTTTATTAGAAAATATTTTATACTTTTCTAACTTTTTTATAATTTATATTTCTTTTTAATAAAAATAAGAAGAATTGTGTAATTGATCACTTTTCCTTACCATAATTATTTTTACAAAATAGATCCTAATATTACAAAATATTTATCAAACACAATTTCTATGAAATTTGGTGATGTTTAAAAGTTGGTTTACGCACTTTACAAAATAATCCATAAAATTATTTCATATTTATAATAAATCTAATTATTTTATAGCTTTTTATAGTATTATGTATATTTCTCTTTGTTACAAAATATCTTACACTTCTCTAACTATTTTGTAAATTTATGTTTCTTTTTAGTGAAAATAAAAAGCATTATATAATTGATTTATTTTTTGCAATATACATAATGATATTATAAAATATTTATTAAGACATGAATTTTATGTAAAAAGATTATATTTAAAAGCTTATTTATCCACTTTACAAAATTATCTATAAAATTACTTCATATTTACAATACATCTAATTGTTGTATAATTTCATATAGTATTATGTATTATTCCATTTATTATAAAAAATCCTACACTTCTCTAATCTTTTTGTAATTTACAGTCTTTTTGGTAAAAGTAAGAAGGATTATATAATTGATCATTTTTTTTATCATATTTATTTTAGTTAAACACATCCTCATTCTATAAAATATTTGTCAAGATAAGATCTTCATATAAAGCGGTGAAGTTTAAAAGTTGATTTACCCGCTTTGCAAAATAATTTGTAAAATTATTTTATATTTATAGTAGCTCTAATTATTTTATAACATTATATAATATTATGTATATTTCTCTATTTCTCTTTCTTATAAAATATTTTATATTTCTTTAACTTTTTATAATTTATATTTTTTTAAGTAAAAGTAAGAAGGATTATATAATGAGATCATCATAAATCCTAGCCATCTATTTTCTCTTAAAATAATCTTTTTCTTTTAGTGCTTTGGGATTGCAACCAATATATTCTACCGGCGACAAACTCTTTTTTTTTTTTCTTGAATAAAGTGAGTTATTTTCACCTTATTCATTATTTTTTATTTTGTTTTTGTTCCTCTTTTGAGAGTTTGTATTTTACATTTGTTATTTTGACTATTTTTGTGAGAGTTTTTATTTTTTTAATAGAATTTTAGTGGTTTTGAGATTGATTATTTAATAATATGTGATGACTTAATATTATGCATCATCTCTCAAATATATTCTGGTATACTAAATAAATTTCAGCCTATATTGCGCTATATCACTTTGTCTGGTGGGATCTCAATAATTGATAAAAATACATAGTTATCGTAAAAAAATTTATACTAAAAATAGAATCATAATTTTAGAGTTGAGTCAATGTTGGTAGTGTTAAGGATCGATTTCATGTTAATACTTTATATCATAAGAATTTTTTTTTTTTTTTGTAGATGTCATATGATTGTTTATACATGAAAACATCTTATATTACTCTTAAAAAAGAATGATAATATAATTGATCACTTTTTTCTTATAATATTTATTTTTATAAAATACATCCTGATATTACAAAATATCTATTAAGACTTGATTTTTATGTAAAGTAGTGACATTCAAAAGTTTATCCATTCTATAAAATAATCCATAAAATTACTTCATACTTGCTGTAGCTTTAATTATTTTATAACTTTATATAATATTATGTATATTTCTTTTCATTATAAAATATCTGACACTTTTTTAACTTTTTTTTTGTAATTTCTATTCCTTTCTAGTAAAAATAAGAGGATTATGTAATTGATCATTGTTTTGTATTATATTTATTTTTATGAAATAGATCTTGATATTAGATATAATTTTTTTTATATAAAATGGTGATGTTTACAAGTTTATTTATCTATTTTATGAAATAATCTATGAAATTATTTCATACTTGTAGTATCTCTAATTATTTTATAACTTTATATAATATTATTTTTTTCTTTATTACAAAGTGCTCTACACTTCTTTAACTTTTATAATTTATATTTTTTTGATAAAAGAAGAAGGATTATATAATTGATCATTTTTTGTTTATTATATCTACTTTTACAAAATGGATTTTGATATTATAAAATATTTATGAAAACATAATTTTTATACAAAGTAGATATTTATGAGATCTACTTTATAAAATAATCTATAAAATTACTTAATACTTATAATAATTGTAATTATTTTTATAATTAATAAATAGTACTTATTAAATTAATACTAAATTATTAAATTAATTCTAAATATTAAATTATAAATAATTTTAATATAAATTATAACATAAAGTATAATTTCTATACACTAATTATAAGCAGTGAAAGAAAAGGAAAATCTATTTTTCAAATTTACTTATATTGTGTAACTCACCTTTTTCTATATAATCAAATACTATTTTTGTATTATTCACAGTAGCAAATCAGTCTTTCTTAATATTAATTTTTTTATGTAATGTGTCACTCTATTTCTCTTAAATCTTATTTAACTTAAAAGTTACTGTAGCAAGCACCCAAAGTTTTGGAGACTTGCAGTGGAGTTTATTTTCCACATGCTAATGTTTAAAATTTTAAAACATGTGATCAAAAAAGTTTTTAAATAGATCCTTACTTTTCTCCGATCATGCCCTTTCCTACTGAGACTAATCCACCAATAATGCTAACAGCTATATAGTCTCTCACTTCCACACAAGTGACAGGGTGCACTCCTCACCCTAAACTCCTCATCTTTAAGTACCCACTACTTTAATGCCACGTGCCCTGCCAAATATCCAAACAGCAGGAGATGACCACCAGGCTTCTCCATACCTGTGCCTATCACAAATGCCATCACCTCATCATCAATTCCATCTTTTTAAGAAAAATAATAAATATTGCATATCTTTAGAATAGTTTTAATGAGAAAGAAAATACAAAATGACAATCAAATCCACCACTTAATAATATATAGCCATCGGTTCCCCTTGTATTCCCAACTCATATTACCTCCAAGTTCGTCCAAAACAAGGGGTAGTCACCGAAACGCACAAACAAGAAAACACGTCAGCCTCCACCACCAGCATAGAAAGCAGTTTTCTTTCTCATACAAACTGCCATCTGTTTTTTGGCGTTGAAAACTTTTTCCTTCCTCTGATATTATAAAGAAAAGTGTCCATAAATTTATGTTACATGTCTCTTTTTCATAAATATAAGTAGCTGAAAAAAAAAAAAGGAAAAATAAAACCCAATTCATTTGAGTCGCTTCCATCTCTTCTACTCTTGAAGAAATGGCAATTTGCACAGTGTACACCACCCAATCATTCAATTCAACATGCTCAATCTCCACACCAGGAAAAACCCACTTGGGCCTTAACCAAAAACACCTAGTGTTTTACAGCAGTAACAGGAAAAACAACAGCAAGAGAGTTAGGACTAGTATAATAAGCTGTTCAGCAGAGGAAGCACAAACTGTGGTGATTGGTTTAGCAGCAGATTCTGGGTGTGGTAAGAGTACCTTTATGAGGAGGCTAACAAGTGTGTTTGGAGGCGCAGCAGAGCCGCCGAAGGGAGGGAACCCAGATTCAAACACACTCATAAGTGACACAACCACTGTTATATGTTTGGATGATTATCATTCGCTTGATAGGACAGGAAGGAAGGAAAAAGGAGTTACAGCACTTGACCCAAGAGCCAACAACTTTGATCTCATGTATGAGCAAGTTAAGTTTCTTAAAGATGGGATTGCTGTTGAGAAACCTATCTACAATCATGTTACTGGTCTCTTGGATCCTCCGGAGCTCATCAAGCCGCCTAAGATTCTTGTTATTGAAGGTCTTCACCCAATGTAAGTTAAAAAAACATAAAAGGCCAAATTTGGAGGCCGTTCAGTGATCGAACAGGTGACAGCGCGTTACCTTTTTTAAGTCATGTTTGTTTAATATTTTTTAGAAGTTTTTGTGATTATATTATTTAAATAAATAGAATATAGAATTTAAATGAATATAATATATAAAATTAACAATTTATATTAAAATTAAATATTTAAAAATAAATATTAAAATACAATATTATTATGATGAGAATTGTATTTAATTATTTTTATTTATATTACGTGATTGCATAAAATAAAAAATATATAAATGATAAAATTATATATTTAATTTGAAAAATCTTCAAATAAATAATATTTTGGGAGTAACACACTATTATATTTTATTTATTCATTATACCATATGTACTTTATGCTTAAATACTCTATCAATATCCAATAGGGGTAATTTTATTTTACTAAAATTTTATTATGATCACCAAGGCCTTAGTGTATTCAATTAAATCACTAAAATATAATTATTATTTCAATTAATATAATTTGGTTAAATTAAAATCTCAAAATTTTATGAAATCCACAAATAAATAACAAAAATACGGTAATTCAATTTTAATTTCATATAGTTACAAAATAAATAAACTAATGATGATTATCATCTAACAATTTGGTGATTTGAGATCTTTTAATTTGATTGGATTATGTTGATTGAAATAAAATCATATTTAAGTGTCTTAATTAAATAAAATTGATTTTTAATGGCCATAATAAAATTTTAATTACAATTTGTCTACAGTTGAAACAAATTATCCCTAATATGACTCAGGATCTGTAACTATCCTCTAGTAGATGGCTCATTGCATTTATTTCAAAATAAAATTACCGTTGGAAATACGCTTAAGATATAATTATATGCATTTTAATTTCATATACATGTAGGTTTGATCAACGTGTAAGGGACCTCTTAGATTTCAGCATCTATTTGGACATCAGCAATGAGGTTAAATTTGCCTGGAAAATACAGGTAAAGCAAGCAAAATTTACTTCTTTTTGCTACTTTTGCAATGATGTCGATGTGGTAGTGATATAATTAATAATTGATTGCAGAGGGACATGGCAGAGAGAGGACACAGTCTTGAAAGCATTAAGGCTAGTATTGAAGCCCGCAAACCTGATTTTGATGCTTATATTGGTAATTCTCTTTCTCCTTTTTTTGTTTTTTGTGACATGAAAGTGCCGTTGTTAATTTCTCAAAACACTAGATGTTCATGGTTTTATACACGAAATCACATCATGTATGCTTCTCTTGTCATCTATCATACGACTCTAAATTATCAAAACTTGTTTATTGAAATCATTGCTATTGGTGCTTAGCCTAAATTATCGTATAAATGATACAATCACTGTTATATGTTTAGATCCACAGAAGCAATATGCTGATGCTGTTATTGAAGTTCTGCCAACGCAACTGATTCCAGACGACAATGAGGGGAAGGTTTTAAGAGTTAGACTGATAATGAAAGAAGGGGTGGAGTATTTCAGCCCTGTTTACTTGTTTGATGAAGGCTCCACTATCTCATGGATACCCTGTGGTAGGAAGCTCACCTGCTCTTACCCTGGCATCAAATTCAACTATGGCCCTGATACTTATTTTGGTCATGAGGTATCTTCCTTTTCCTTGTCATAGTGTTTGGAAACTTGAAAAATGCAAGACTTGAATTCTATTCAATAGTGGCATGTTCATAATGTTTCATCTATTTCAATAGCAACATACACCACATCTCTCAGGTTTCTGTATTGGAGATGGATGGACAATTCGATAGATTAGATGAACTAATCTACGTGGAAAGCCATCTAAGCAACATCTCCACCAAATTCTATGGAGAAGTCACCCAGCAAATGCTGAAGCATGCAGACTTCCCTGGAAGTAACAATGGAACAGGCCTCTTTCAAACCATTATCGGATTGAAAATAAGAGATCTGTACGAGCAAATCATTGCCAACAAGGTCAAAACCCCTGTAGAAGCAAAAGCCTAATTAATCAACGGCCTCTGCCTGCATTACAATACCGAACAAGGCACTCTTCTTTCTTCTGTTATTTTCTATTTATTTGGTGCTTCGGTTGAGTTTTAAGGATATTTGATGTGTAATTCTGTGGAGATTTATGTAATATAAAGAATCAAAATCAGAGATGTAATTGAGTTCAGATGTTGCACAACTTTTTGGCATCATCTTCTCTGTTCAGTTCCTGGACTGTTTTTCCTGCATGCCAGTGAGTTAGCCTAGAAGTGACGATGATTTACTTATGTTTTTCCTTTTGCTTGCTACAAGCAGGTGGAGCCACAGAAGCTAGAGGAACAAGGTCCTACTAATTAAAGTGATATGTTAAGCACTATAATTTTGTTGTTTTACATCTTCTTTGCTTCAGAAGCTCACTTTATGTCTATACAACTGAATCAATTCTTGCTCTTAAATAACATCAGCTTCGCCCCTAATGAAATGAAGACAAAGAAAAGAACAAGGAGGGGAAACTGTGGAAGTAGTATTTGATATTATTATTGTTATTATCATCTGTCATAGTTGTTTCATAAGTGATAACATTAGACTTGAAAACGGTGAGTCATGAATATCGCGGGAGCACAAAATCAAAGAACAAAACCAATCAACATGTAGATCAGTTGCTATAGGACTGTTCTAACTTATTTAGAGGCCTTGAGTATGCAGTTGCATTGAAACTCGGTAGAGAAAACTTTGTCACTCTTATGATCCTCTATGTTCGAATTCGGATTAGTCCTATACTAAAAAAGAATATAAAGATATCAAATCCTCTTAAAAAAAAAGTACATAAAAAACAAAACTAGCAAGGCCAAATCTATCCTTAAAACTTCTTTCATACACTTGCGCTCCAGGGCTCAGATTTGTAGCAGTGGAATGTTCTTTTCACAAAGATACATAAAAAGATAACAGTGACCTTCCCTTATTGCAAGTGCAACCATATTGAAAGATTTCAGGCCCCTTTTGTTTCAAAGTATAGGAATGAAATGAAGTTGAAAATGAAATTGAGTGAAATTGAAAAATAATTATTAGTTTTTGTAAGTGTTTGATTCGTTAGGAGGATCAAAATTAATTCTTTTATTTACTTTTTTTTTTGTAATATTAAAATTAATATCTAAATATAAAAATTTCTATCATACTTATATACTAAACATAGGATATATAATTTATTATTATTCAAAAATAAAATTGTTATACTTAATCAGAGGTCTCGAGTTCAAGTCAATGGGTACACAATTGTGTTAAAACTCTATAGGGAGAGCTTTGCTACCCTTATAGTCCTACCTGGTTGGAATTCGAATTAATCTCGTACTCAAAAAAAGTATGAAGATATCAAATGGATTAAACAAAAAAAAAGATTGTTATATAATTATTATTTTTTAATTAAAAATGCTTCTCCTATTATTATTATTATTATTTAGATTTTTAATTCTATATTATTTAATTTATGCCATATTAAAAGATACCTAAAAATGATCAAATATATGTTTCACATAATTTCTATGAGTTTGGAAATCCCACATTTCTTGGAGAATAAGAGAATGAATAATTCTCCTATTTAAGAAAATTTGGTTTTGATTTCAATGCACTTTTACATAGTTTTTAGTTTAATTCATTTTAAATTTTACAAATGCAAAAAAAAAAAGATAAAGTAGAGAGAGAATAAAGAGAGGAAGAAAAAAAGAGAAAGGGATGAAGAAGAGTGAACAAAGACATTTTAATAAGGAGTGTTTTTGTCATATATGAATGTTGGACTAGGTTGTTCAAACCTAAGTCAAGACTCTATTTTGATCTTGACAATATATATTGAAAGGTTCTAATATCAATTTTAAGTGTTGATCTTGTAGATATTAGGTTAGAGTTTTATTGAAAGTTGAATAAAAGTAATTAGAAGGAAAAAACTTAAACTATGAAAATCTACCTCCGAAAGTCTCGACCGTGAATTTTGGTGGAGATCACGAATTTTGAAAAGTATTATTTGCCGATATTAAGTTAGAATTTAATTGGAAGTTGAATAAAAGTGATTAGAAGAAAAAAAACTCAAAGTACTTATAAAGTTTCTGTTGGCCCTAGGCACCGAGAGGGGGAGGGGGGGTTGAATTGATTTTAAAAAATTAAAACAAGAAGGTAAGAAGGAAAATGAGTAGAATGGAGACATAAGATTTATAGTGGTTCAGGTATAATCAACCCTACGTTCACTCCCCAATTCTCAGCAATTAGGTGTTCCACTATCTTTCAATGATATTTCTAAGCTCACACCAAACTTTTACACTTGTGTTTTCAAGGCTCACACAACAACCTTTACACTTGTGTTTTTAAGGCTCACACAACAACCTCTTTTTAGTGTTTTTGCAGGCTCACATTATAACCTTTACAAATGGTGTTCATGCTCACACCAAACAATCACTTAAAGAATATAAAATATTGAGTAGCAAAATTGCAAGAGCTTGGTTATAAATTAATGAATTCTCTTGCATTTACATATGTTTGGTGAGGTATTTATAGTCTCTACCCACCAAAGAGACATTACAACAAAATTGGTAGCAAATCTCCAAAGATTGCTAGACAGATTTTTGCATTAAATGTTTGTCATGCTTCATTCGCGATTTCTACTACTCTTTCGCGATCACGATTTTTCAATTTTCCATATGAAAGTAAAAAATTGCGACAAAAATTTTTGTTTGTGTCTAAAGGCTAGTCCACGTGTCATCTTCTCATTGGTTCACTAGGAAAATATAGCTGGTGCCTTTCATCTGCTCATAAAAGTAGTGGTCACGATTTTTCTTGTACAGGCTGCGACTTAGGCTGTGAATTCGTCTATCAAAATGTTCATCTTCTTCTTCATGATTCGCGGTCGCTACCTATAAGTTGTCATCGTGATTTTTGTCTTCCAACGGTCACTTGAGACACTTGTCATGTTGTGGTTGTGGACTTTATTGCCTCTTGAGTTACTTTGAAATTTGCGGTCGCGACTAAGGTGTGACACACACTGCTAATTCATTTGTGATTTTGGCACTCCTATCTTTGGATTGATCACGGTAGAGAAGTGCCCTATGAATTCATCTGTCCAATTTGTCAACCTGCCTTAGTCTAGTTAAAGATCGTGATTTATGAAGTTGCAATCGCGAATTAGGAGGCATTTTGCTTTCTTTAGAGATTTTGAGCTCTATCCAACTTCCAATTTAGAGATTAACTAAAAACTGCAAAACATCACTTAATTGAAACAGTCTAAATAGTTGGAGATTCGCTGTCATCTTCGGAAGAGTCTTCCACTTGCTCTTGGAGACCTCTTTGAGCCTCTTCGCCGACTTCCACACCATCATCCCCATCTTGTGTTTTGTCGAAGTCTGAAAAGCCAGGGAGATGGTAAGGAGGGATGCCAAGTTTCTCCTGAAAATCCACCATATCGCTATGAACGTGGGAGAGAAACAAGAATCTCCTCTTCATCATCCACATAAGCTTGTCAAGCTTGCTGTTGATGGTGGAGAGTGAAACCTTTATCTTGGCTGGAGGAGGAGGAGGTGGAGTAGTAGGAATATCCTCGAGATGAAGCCTCTTTCACTTAGAAGCTTGAGAGCTCTCCATCTTCTTAGCCCTGAACCCGCCAAGTTGGTAAGCGTATGTGTCTGGATGGATTGCCTTGGCGTTGATTAGATACGTCAAGTCTAAGAAGTTTTGAGAAGGTAGAAACTTCTTGGTGAGAAGCTTCTCCTTTTCTGTATTGAGTGCCCCGATGTAACTATAAATTATCGTGACGTGAGATGGAAGCAGAAACTGACACTTGGGCTTTGTGCTCATGTGGATTAGCTGATCCACCAGATAACGACCAGTCTATAGTGGTTGGTTCTTCACTAGGAAAAACAGGAATGCTAGGTCTTTTTGTGAGACCTTCTTATTACCATCACCTCTTGCATTAATTGAGAAAGTGATGATTCTGTGAAGAATCCACAGTGGCAAGGACTTGATGTGCTTGGCGAGAGAGGAACGCTGATCGTGCTTTGTCTCGATAGAGATTTCTACCTAAAATTCTGAGTAGATTTTTTCCCAAAATTCTGTGCAAATCCACAGTGGCAAGGACTTCATATTGTTGAATGAAGGAGGTACAGAAGGTTGAGCAATCTCCTTGCCCTTTTTTGCTCTTGTTGCCTTCTTGGGAGCCATGAAGATGTTGGAGATGTTTCAGAGAGATTTGGGAGAATTAAGAGAATTTGAGAGAAGAGAGAGTTTGGATTTATGAGTTGTGAAGAAAACACTATTTAAGGGAGTATATATGGACTTTGAAGAGGCATCCAATAGCTATAAATAACTAGAAATTGATTTAATAGAGGGTTGGAAACGGTTGGCATCAAATCTCATAAATGTAAGTCAGTTATTCTAATTCGTGTCCGCAATTTCATAGTCGCGACTGCAAATTCCAGAAAATATGAGTAATGGATAAATTTTTCTTGGGAATACGCATTCTAACGGTCAAAAATTTGAAAATCTGACAAAATTCACGGTGGAGATTAAATTTTGCGACCGCGAATTGACTTTTGTCAGCCGGGTGAGTTTGACTTCTAATTCACGATCGTGAACAAGGAATAGCGACCGCAAATTATAAGTCAGTGAGAAGGATAAAATTTCAAAGATTTGTGATCCACTTTAATGTATTAATGCTTAAATTTTGCAATTTGTCATAGAAGTTCACAATTGCCATCCAAAATTAAGACATCTTAACTCAACCATATAATAATTATTCATTCATACAAAAACAAATATCATTAATCAAAGCAAATATTTCTAAGATCAAGATTTTCACTTTACGGAATTTCCATCAAACATCATTAATTATCTTTTAATAAAGTTTAGCCTTTCTTCATTGAGAGATTTAGTGAAAATGTCCGCAAGTTAATGATTTGTGTTAATGAATTCCAACATAACATCTCCTTTTTGGACATGATCTCTAAGAAAGTGATACCTAATATCAATATGCTTACTCCTAGAGTGTTGGATGGGGTTCCAAGAGAGATTAATAGCACTTGTATTATCACATTTGATAGGAATGTGATATATAGCTTTGCCAAAGTCCTTCAATTGTTGTTTCATCCAGAGAACTTGGGTGCAACAACAACTGGCAGCCACATACTCGACTTTCGCAATGGACAAGGCAACCGATACTTGCTTCTTACTAAACCAAGAGACTAGACATTCTTCTATAAATTGGCAAGTCCTGAAAGTGCTTTTTCTATCTAAAAGACTACCTGCGTAATCTGTATCCAAATACCTTATTAGGCTAAAAGATGTGTTCCTAGGATACCATAGTCCTAAGTGAATTGTGCCATGCAAGTATTTGAAAATTCTCTTCATAACATTTAAGTGAGATTCCCTAGGAGAGGATTGAAGTCTAGCACACATGCAAACACTAAATATTATATCTGGCCTAGAAGCAATAAGATAGAGCAAAGATCTGATCATACCTCGATATCTCTTTTCATCTACCGTCTTACCTGATTCGTCCTTGTCAAGTTTGAAGGTACTACTCGTTGGTGTTCTAGCTTTCTTGCATCCTTCCATGCCAAACTTCTTAAGCATTTCCCTTATGTATTTGGCTTGGTTGATAAAGATCCCTTCTTTGGATTACTTGATTTGTAGACCAATAAAGAATTTGAGCTCTCCAATCATGCTCATTTTGAAATCCCTAGTCATACACTTAGCAAATTCCTCACAAAGAGATTCATTAGTAGCACCAAAGATAATATCATCAATATAGATTTGGACAAATAAAGTGTCATGCTTGTGTTTTTTCACAAATAGTGTGGTGTCAACCTTCCCTTTCTCAAAATCATTTTACAAGAGAAATAAACTAAGCCTTTCATACCAAGCTCTTGGAGCTTGTTTTAAACCATATAAGGCTTTGTTTAGTTTGAAAACATGGTTAGGAAAATAATGTGACTTAAAACTGAGAGGTTATTCAACATAAACTTCCTCCTCAATGATACAGTTTAAGAAAGCAGTCTTTATATCCATTTGAAAAAGCTTAAAATTTATATGACATGCAAATGCTAAAAGAATCCTAATGGCCTCTAACCTTGCTACGGGAGCAAAAATTTCATCATAGTCAATGCCTTCCTCTTGGTTGTACCCTTTGGCAACCAATTTAGCCTTGTTTCTTGTGATGGACCCTAGCTCATCTAACTTGTTCCTAAACACCCGCTTACAACCTATAATTGGGTATTCCTTAGGCCTAGGGACAAGTTCTCATACTTTGTTTCTCTAAATTGGTTGAGTTCTTCTTGCATAGCAAGTACCCAACGCTCATCATCAAAAGCCTCATCAATAGATTTTAGCTCAATTTGAGAAACAAAAGCAAGATTATTATCTAAATAATGAAATTGAGATCTAATACTTACACCCTTTGAAGTATCACCAATGATCAAGTCTTTGGGATGATACTTGGAGAATCTCCAATATTTGAGTATTTCTTGTCTTGGTTCTTCTTTTTGTTCATGTTGTTGATCTTCATCCACTTTTGAAGAGTCATCTTCACCTTTTCTTGTAGGATCTTTCAAGCCCATCTTTTCAAGTTTACCTATAAGATCATCAACAAAAGTACATTTCCCAAGATCAAGCTTACTAGATTCATCAAATACAACATTTATAGACTCTTCAACTACCATAGTACTCTTATTAAAGACCCTATAAACTTTACTACTAGTGGAATAACCCAAGAAGATTTGTTTGTTGGTTTTTGAATCAAAATTTTCAAGATTATCCTTAGTGTTCAAAATATAACACTTACATCCAAATACTCTAAGGTATGATATCTTGGGTTTTCTACCATTCCATAGCTCATAAGATGTTTTATTGAGAATGGGTCTGTTGAAAACTCTATTTGCAATATAACATGAGGTATTAATGACTTTAACCCAAAAGTAATTAGGTAATGAATACTTATTGAGCATTGTCCTAGCCATCTCTACTAAAGTCCTATTTTTTTCTCTCTACGACACCATTTTGTTTTGGTGTTCTAAGAGTTGAAAAATTGTGAAAAACTTCATTCTCTAAACAATAATTTTCAAAAAATTCATTTTGAAATTCTTTTCCATGGTCACTTCTAATAGAAGAAATGAAGTAACCTTTTTCATTTTGAACCCTTTTTGTAAAACTTTTAAAAGCATCAAATGAATCATTCTTATGAGTTAAGAAGGATACCCATGTAAACCTAGAGTAATCATCAACTAGGACTAGTGCATAGTGTTTTCCACTTAGGCTAACACTTCTAGTAGGTCCTATTAAGTCCATATGAATAAGTTGAAGAGGTCTAGATGAACTTACAACATTTTTGGCTTTATGTGAGGCATGATGTTGCTTCCCCATTTGGCAAGGATCATATGTCTTGTCTTTGGAGAAGTTTAGCTTGGGAAGTCCTTCCACTAGTTCCCCTTTAGAGAGACTTTGAAGAAGTATCATGCTTGCATGTCCAAGCCTTCTATGCCACAACCAAGCTTTATTGCTTATAGTCATAAGGCACTTGAAAGATTGGTTAGCCAAATTGTCGAAGTCAATTGAGTAGGTATTGCATTTCCTTTCACCCTTGAAAATAACCTCATCATCCAGTAAAGTGGTGACTAGACATTTTCTTGGATCAAAGGTGACTTTGTTACCTTTGTCACACAATTGACTTACACTCAACTAGTTATGTTGCAAGCCATTAACTAATAACACATTATCAATTAAAGAATAACCATTTTTACCTATGGTTCCAATGCCAATAACCTTACCTTTGGCATTGTTACCAAATGTGACATCTCCACCTTCTTTCTCTTTTAGTGATGTGAATAGTCTTCTATTT